>JBBGZY010001086.1:1800000-2097500 GCA_037952925.1 Lithobates clamitans
CTAAAAAAAACTACCAGTTATCGGCATTCTTTTCCTCGGGCTGTCACCTTGCAAGGAGAGGAGAGCCGGGAACTGGCACGTATAAAAGGGGACATCTGTACTGATAAATAGGGCACTGTGTGTATAATCAGTGTGCTGTTTATCAGTGCAGTCCCAACAGCACCCATCAGTACTGCCAATCAGAGCTGCCCATCAGTGGTGCCAATCAGTTCATATCAGTGCTGCCCATCAGAGCTGCCAATCGGTGGCTCCTCATCAGTGCCACCTATAAGTGTCCATCAGAGCCTCCAATTGGTGCCCATCAGTGCCACCAGTGCCTCCTATTAGAGCCCATGAGTGCCACCTATCAGTGCCCTTCAGTGCCACCTATCAGTGTCATTCACTGCTGCATATTATTGCCCATCAGTGCCTCCTATTATTGCCCATCAGTGCTGCCTACCAGTGGCCATCAGTGACACCTTTCAGTGCCCATCAGTGTCACTTATCAGTGTCTATCAGTGCTGCATATTAGTACAGCTTCATCAGTTCATCCTCATCAGTACCCACCAGTGCTGTACCTCCTATGTCCCGCTGACCCCATCCTCTGCTCCATTGACCACATATGTGGCACTAGGAGGAATCATGTCTCAGGGTCTGATGAGGAAGCCACAGCTGTTCACTGTGAATGGCTGCAGCTTCCTCATCAGACCCTGAGACAAGAATGATATAACGCGGCTGGGGTGGAACAAATTTAGATGGAGGAACGTCCAATTTTAGTCTTGCCTAGGGAGGCACAAAACCAAAATATACCACTGTTCACAGGGCAGTGCCCACATCCTTGAATTTTTTCAACATGCCCCTTGCATGTTAGCCCAGAAAACGGGCATTTTTAAAATGACAGATTTGTCTCCCACTGATTTTAATGGAGTTTGGGTTTGGCATACAAACTAAATGTTCTCCTGAGTGCACAGGGTGAGGTTTTGTTTTGTTTTTCTTTGGTGCATACAGTACCCCCAATGGCAGTGTCTGGCTTCCTATGCATCTTTTTTAACAATAGTTTGTATATTTGCCCCTCAAAAATAATGCATTGAATACCAAGATACACCACCATACACTTTTGGAGAAAAGTTTGTATTTTCTGAATTTTGAGGACATTTCAACATACTGGGCATAAATCATATCCAGGTATATTCTTGTCCCTGACAATTCCATAATTTTACAAACTTTGAGTGAAAAATACAATATACTAAAATGTAAATTGAATTCTATGATGAGCTACTTACCAGTGACATCTGAGTTCCCTCCGCACTCTGCAAAGTTTGTGTTGGATAATACAAAAGAAAATACAATTTAGTTTTCAATTAAAGACAAACTTTTTTTTTGTTAATTTTGTTTACAGTTTGTACACTCCTGACTATATCTATCTATCTATCTATCTATCTATCTATCTATCTATCTATCTATCTATCTATCTATCTATAGTGCTGGTAGATTTTTAATCTACCGCTGATAGGTAAATCTTGTGGGTTACTTGTTAGAGGAAGTCAGATTTGCCTATGTTCCAGCTTGGCTGAGTTGCGTGTAGTTTCACACTGTGCCGGTGGGTGTCGTTGTCACCATGGGCTGGTGTTGGAAAGGCAATGTGTTGAAGCGTATGAGTGCTCCTCTGTCCCAGAGACAACTCGGTGGAGGTGGTCCTCCGAGTTGCATTCTGGGAGAGGGTATTTATGGGACAGACGCCATGTTTAGGGGTTCATTTTCAGCCACCTGCTGGCCCTCCTGGCCGACAGGTATGCGCTAAGAGTACCACCTTGTGGAAGGATCATGCAGAGTGCTGGTCTGGAGAGGGGCCTGGTGACCAGGTTGGAGGACGTATCCTGAAGTAATCTTACTGCATAGTACTGCCGGGTTGGCTTAAAGGTTCAAGTACTGTGTCTGACATTCATCGCAAACCAATACATCCTGTGGCAGAGGATCATATGGGTTTTATTTCAAACAAGTCTGTGGCAGAGACTTTTGTTTGTGCTGCGTACTGGCTGCTAGGCAAGTGAGAGAGGCCTATCCAGGTGGGCAAAGATTGAATCCCACAAGGAGAGCGCATTCAACTACAAGTGTTCAATTCCAAAGAATGTTCTAAAGAATACTAAGGAAAGGTATTTGAGCTTCCCTGTAACTTTCCTTCTGCCTCTTTCCTGCTACTTCCTTTATTAAAAGTGAATTGAGGGGCGGGACTTTAAGTGAAGCACACGGATGCAATAGAGAAATAAATTGGAAAACGGTTTATTATTTGAGTCAAATTATAGGACAAAGGTTGGGGGTATACAATTCATTACATAATGTATATCAATACTTCAAGATAAGTCATCACACATAAATACATTGTCCAACCAGAGTTTAAAACAGTATTTTACAAATACACCGGTCACGTAATAACATGATTAATTGCATTGTAGAAAATACTCATAAAAATAGCTTGCGCATTAAAGCGTCAATAGAAATACTAGTTAAGTTAAGATAAGTAGGAAAAATAATATAAAAACTTACAACATGACTCTATTAGGAAATATAAAGCAGTATTATACAGTTGCACAGGTAACATAAGTACGTGATTAATTGCAGTGTAAATAATACTAAAAACGGAAATATGATGCATTAAAGCATCACTTGAGGATAAAGGAGAAAATAAGCTTGGTGGAGAAGAACGGCCATGGTGAATTCATGAATAAGTTGTTATAACGGTAGTTAGTACTACGCGTTTCAGGACCTTAAAGTCACAAGTCAGGAGAAAGACTATAATAATCATCTAAAAAATGGAGATAAGGACATATTGGTAATCTGAAAAATGAGTGGGCAAATGCACAAAATGTGAAAACCCCCACACATCCATACATTTGTCCCACAAACTTACATGAGTGTGTCCGCACAAAGGGGAGAGCACAGCTGTATGAGTCATACCAGCCAGAGATGCCACAACCCGGAGCTGAGGAGGCACGTCCGGGCAGCACAAAACCAGCAGGGGCAACATCCCAAATTGGTCAAAAGTGGAGAAGTGAGGATGGTGTATGGTGAATGGAAGAGAGGAATGGCCCCAGGAGGGGGAACCTGCTGGAGGAAAAAAGCCTGCGAGTGAAGTGCACTGAGGATATGGGAGGGAATGATTAGAAAGTGAATTCCATTGTCACGCTGGGCTTAGCTGGCGGCCAGACTCCTGGTGTGTCCCCTGCTCCCCAGCCTGCTGTCGCATGACGTTGGAGGCTGGTCTTGGATGGCTCTCCCTGCGGGGGCTTCCCCCCAAGTTGGGATTTGCACCTTTATCTCTGGTGCATATCTCCCTCATCACATCACTCCTCTTTTGGCTCCCTTGTCCAACTTACTTTGCAGCAGGTAATTATATTTTCACCATTTTACCCTCACTTTCCATTCTTTTCTCCCCCCCCTCTTTCTCCCCTTTTCTTCCTACTTCGTACTTTTCTTTGTTTCCTTCCATTACTCCACTTTTCCTCTCCACTCTGCTTTTCACTCTCTTTCTCTTTATCACTTCACTTTCTAATCATTCCCTCCCATATCCTCAGTGCACTTCACTCACAGGCTTTTTTCCTCCAGAAGGTTCCCCCTCCTGGGGCCATTCCTCTCTTCCATTCACCATACACCATCCTCACTTCTCCACTTTTGACCAATTTGGGATGTTGCCCCTGCTGGTTTTGTGCTGCCCAGACATGCCCCCTCAGCTCCGGGATGTGGTATCTCTGGCCGGTATGACTCGCGCGGCTGTGCTGTCCCCTTTGTGCGGACACAATCATGTAAGTTTGTGGGACAAATGTATGGATGTGTGGGGGTTTTCACATTTTCTGTATTTCTCTATTTTCTCCTTTATCCTCAAGTGATGCTTTAATGCATCATATTTCCGTTTTTAGTATTATTTACACTGCAATTAATCACGTACTTATGTTACCTGTGCAACTGTATAATACTGCTTTATATTTCCTAATAGAGTCATGATGTAAGTTTTTATATTATTTTTCCTACTTATCTTACCTTAACAAGTATTTCTATTGACGCTTTAATGCGCAAGCTATTTTTATAAGTATTTTCTTCAATGCATTACGTGACCGGTGTATTTGTAAAATACTGTTTTAAACTCTGGTTGGACAATGTATATATGTGTGATGATCTTGAAGTATTGATATACATTATGTAATGAACTGTATACCCCCAACCTTTGCCCTATGAATTGACTCAAATAATAAACCATTTTCCAATTTATTTCTCTATTGCATCCGTGTGCTTCACTTAAAGTCCCGCCCCTCAATTCTCCTTTAAACTTAACGGGATGGAGGATGGGATCTGTACGGCCTCCCATCCTCATATAAAGTCCCACCATATCTATTTTTACTTCCTTTATTACTTGTTCATTAAAGCATCGGAAAATATACTCAAGTGTTTGGTGCTTATATCGTCCAGAAGTAAACTCAACGGGACCCTAGACCCAGTGTCTGTGAAACTGAGGTATCAAGAGTGAAGGTAACAGCCCGCTTTAAACCAGCAGCTCCACCGAGAGTTAGTGCTACATATCTATCTATCCATCTACTGTATCTATCTATCTACTGTATCTATCTATTGTATCTATCTATTGTATCTATCTACTGTATCCATCTACTGTATCCATCTACTGTATCCATCTACCGTATCTATCTATTGTATCTATCTATTGTATCTATCTATTGTATCTATCTACTGTATCCATCTACTGTATCCATCTACTGTATCTATCTACTGTATCTATCTACTGTATCTAGCTATCTATCTCCTAATACTATATGACCAAAAGTATGAGGAACTGTTAACACTGCAGCATACAAAGACTCTTTAGCCAATTGTGCTCTTCCAAACTTATGACAACAATTTGAGGACAACTCTTTTCTCTTCCAGCATGACTGCACTAAGCCAGATCCATAGAGTGTCCTGTACAGAGCCCTGACCTCAACCCTACTGAATGCCTTTGGGATGAGTTGGAACCCTGATAATGAGCCAACTCTTTTCATCCAACATCAATACCTGACCTCACAAATGCTCCACATCATACCACTGCTAAGAGGTCCAGATGCAATGTGAGTACAAGCACAGAGCTTGTCAGTAGCTGGCTTGGCATCCACCACCTAGCAGGGAAGAGGTGCTTCAATTTAAATTTTTGCCACATTACACTACAAGCCAAGGAGACTGTGGAGATCCTCTGGTCTGCTGATACTGCTGAGCGGAGGAGAAGAGTTGAATTGCGGGGGACCATGTCACATCTTCCCGGAGAGCACCACTGAGCAGAGCCTCGGCTACCTCCCATTCCCACACCGCGCCTCTCCCCGGCACCCCGGACGGCTCCTCTCCCCACACCCACGGTCAGGTGAGGCACCCGGGCAACACAAGCAGCCGGAGCAGCGTGCAGTGCATGGAAGTAAATAAACAGTTCATGGAAGCCTGAGCTGGGCGGCGAGAGCGAGGCTGAGGGGCGGGGCCCAGACACTACACACATATTAAGGACCAAGAGGCTGAGGATTTACACCGATGAGTTTTGGGAGACTCTAATCCCTGTGTTTGGTGTGACCGCCGTAGTGGTCTCTGCATCTGGTAAGATCACTTACTCACATCGGGTGATCACCATTCCTTGGCGATTGGGATCTTCTTTGTAAATCTTTCAAGTCACAATCTTGCATGGATACCTTATTATATTGGAATTTGGAAGAAGTTTTATATATTCATATGCATATCACTTCTTTTTTGGGTTGCAACCATCACTCTATATGAAGTTTTTTTGGTGCTGATTTCTTTCTATGGACAATTTTATTATATGCATTATATTATTTTGATTATGTTTGTGGAGTGGAAATCACTAGTTGGATTGTGGATTGATAACCCTTCACTCATAGTTGATTGGTCAATTTATTTATTACCATATATTCACCTATGTGACACTGCTTTAGTTTTCTCTTTTCAGTATGTTTTCACCACTTCTGAATATTTGACACAATTTAATAATTTGTTTTTTTGTCACAATATTTTTAGCGCCGCATCCACATATATTCTTTCTCATGTCTTGGAGTTTGTATTAGAACTTTCCAGATGCTGGCAGCTTTTTTTGAAGAAATTCAAATTTTCTTTGGTTTAAAAATAATAATTCTTCCTTTTTCTAGCGCTACATTCACCTTTTGGTTTTTCTATTTTGATACTGCTGATCTGCCCTGATACCAGATTTGTTAGCTCAACATGAATGCTTTGAGACAGCAATACCAATAAGATAATGCTATTTTTCCATTTTCCATTGCCCTTTAAGGGGGTTCTAATGCCAGGAGGTGGGGCAGGCTTTATGATCATGTTACCCCCGTGATTCACTATGGCCGTGGTTACATGATTAGGAAGCTCTAAATCACAAGTAGCGATCTGGAGCTTTCCATTAGGTAACTGGGAACTGTGCTGTCCACTGATTAACTATCCCAGCAACTTCTATGCTTTTTCTTACAAGAAGGGTTTATATGTCAGAGAATGCCCTGGAGGAGAGTGCAGCTCTCCTAAAAATGGAAATACTCCGAATGCTGCAGCTGAGTTCTGAAAATGTTAGTTATTTCTGGGTTTTGGTCTTCCTTGGTGACTGACTTAGCACTAGCATGCAGCAAGGAAAGATAGATCAAGGATAAAACTCCTGATCTGTAAACTGTTCAGGGTCTGTGTACTTGAAATACTGAAGTTAGCTGGTCAGCCAGGCAAACAGTATATTCAAAAGAAAGGTCATTAATGACTCTTGCTCCAGGTTTCCTCTGGGTGGTGTAGACAGTGGGTGGGAGAGGGTTAAGTTAAGGTGAGAGAGTCGGGACACAAACCCTACATCAGAAAATGCTGTGCCCCTGACATTGAAATATTAATGAAAAGTAGCACATTTGTTATGAATACAAAGAAAATGTAATAAACAACTTAATGAGAGAATTCTGCAGTTTGATAATCCCAGCTACAACAGTGAGATCAGATCACCATGAGCTAAAGGTGTAGGTAAAATACTACATAACGAATGTCAATATTGTCACCCTAATGTGGCTTACCTCTTCCAAAATCCAGTGTAAAGGCCTGAATACTGACATTCATAAGCACAAGACTCACATTGGGAGTAATCCTCAATATCACTTCTTCAGAGGTAAATGAATGTCCAAGTGGAGTAACCCAGGCTTCTAGAGACATATCTTCATCTATGATGACATCCTCTGTAAAGCAAAAAGAGATATAGATAGCTTACATCTGAGCATGACTGCCAAGCGTAAAAAGACAAATTGTTAGAGGTTGTATACAAAAAAAAAAACAAGGTTGGACATGGCTAGTATACAGGTAGAAGAGTGCTATACCCGCTTAGACTAATATACCAGGAAGCCCAGCTGAGTGTCATGGTTATGCAATAGAGTTTATCGATCAGCATATCTGCCTCCATGTGTTCATCTCTAGAGACCAGCTGACCCTCACCTGACTGCTTTTGTAACCTCTCCTCTAAGCATGGCCCCACCCCAGGCCCTATCAGGGAACCCTATATTAACCTGCGCAATGCAAGCCAGAAGTGCTGATCAACCATTGTGTGTTAGCCTCTGTGTGTACTTGCTGTGTTTCCTATACCTGATTCCTGTTACCGACATTGGCCTGTTCTTAACTATTCCTGTCTGCTCGTGACCCTGACCTTTGGCGTGTTCCCGACCATCCCTGTTTGCCTGTGGCCCTGAACTTTGGCGTGTACTCTGTTGTCCTTGTCTGCTAGTCGCCCCGACATTTGGCTACCTCCTTACTATTCCTTGCTGTCCTGGGCTGCTGTTTCCTCTCCATCCTCCTGTAGCCTACCGTGAGCGTGAGCTGTGAGACCCTGGGGGCCGCGACCTGGAGCCAGTTGCAGCCCAGTCCATCCTCACCACTAGAGGCTCAGGTGAACACCAACTGGCTCTTAGACTCCGCGCCCTGGAGAATCTATGCTTTAACTCACTGTGGGATCCGTGTTGGTGCTCCAGGGGTCCTGCCTTCCTGACCCATCCCGAGTTCCATCTGCAGCAGTCAGCCTTAGGGTCCACTATCATAGCGGTGCACTCCTGACCCCAACGGGGTGCATCTGTCACCTGGATACAGGTGACCTGACACTGAGCATCACGAGAGCCATTACCCAAACCAACAATGAAAAATGACAAGAAAGGTGAAGAAGGAAAACAGGTGAAATCCTGCCTAGATGATTATATGGACACAAGGCTGAGCTCAGCTAGGACCATTATACCAAGAACCAAAACTAATTATAGTAGGGGCTAGTAAAAGTAAAAACAAGTAAAAAGACTAGGACTAGCACTGAAGAAAATAATGTTAGGCAAAATAAAATCTTTATAGGGTTACTGTGTCCAAAGTGACTACTGGGTAAAGTAGGAGATGGACTAGGACACAAGGATACAATGGTGAGTTGGGGATGAGGTCAGCACACAAGGATACAATGGTGAGTTGGAGGATGCTAATTATTAGCATTAGCTAGAGTGAGTACAGGAGTCAACAGCGATGAATATGACTATGGGAGTTAAAAGACTATTCTACAATGGGCATGACTAAAACAAATACAAATAAAGAAATAGGGACTCGTTTTTTGTGGAATGGAGTGTATCTCTAATAATAATAGTGATATAGAGGCATAACCCCGATGTGTTTAAGAAGGTCAAATGTGAATTGATATTGGGACTTTAAACATACCTCTATAATCACAAACGGGAATAGAAAAAAAAATATCTAAAAGCTTTGTCTTTTATTTCATACAGTACAGAAAAAAATACAACAAACATATATATATTATTGTCCACATAAAATGTTAGTCAATATTAGTCATACTAAATAATTTAGCAGGGTTTTGCAGAAAGTCTGTTTCTTCAGGACCAGCAAAATTTTGTATATTGGAAAAGCCTATTGACATAGTAAGAACAGATGTACAACAAAGGGGGGGGGGGGGTAATCAACACAAAATATTCGATTAGATATTACATCTTCAAAATATATTAGTACAGATCCATATAGGATTCACTACATACCTCATGTATATTGTTATGGGGCACATGACCCCCCTACTAGTCAGCCTTTAAAGAGTAATTAGCCCCAACAAAGACATGTATAAGAGGTCATTACTTACCCCAATAGGCAAAAAACTAACATGCAGAGTAAAGTGAAGGAAGAGATCAGAAGTCATCTATAGTCTGCCGGCCCATGGGAGGAGATCCCCTCAGGTGTGTAAATAAGTAGATTAAATTGTATCAGCAGAATAGAAAAATATACCGGTAGATGTAAGCTAATACTAATAGCAATAGATGGTAAGGGTTGGGGCATAATTCAAAAAATGGAATAGGGTCTAACAAAGCCAGCTTACCCTTCAACAGATAGACTGAAGATATATTCAAGGATACAATCTAGACATACATTATTGCCGTGCATAAGGTGTTATGGCAATTGTCATAAAGCTGGATTAATAAAAAAAAAAATAAGATATGCATAAGCCATATACAGGTGGTAAAAATAAGGCCAAAGAAAAAATAAAACATTATCAAGCCCAGACCCTTTAAAGGTTTAGAAACCACATATTTTACAATATAAAGGGAGAATGGCAAATGTCCTACAAAGGTATGTAGACATAAAATGGCCTGATCAGACCTGAAAGGTTAAATAGCCAATAATGAGTCCACATGTAAAGTAATGAAGTTTATGAAATGAAGTTAATGACATACTATATGTCAAAAAAGAAAAGGCTCTAATATAAAAATGAGAATGAAGTTACCTTTGTGCAGGCCTCCAGATAGAGGTCATTACTCTTTAAAGGCTGACTAGTAAGGGGGTAATGTGTCCCATAACAATATACATGAGGTATGTAGTGAATCCTATATGGATATGTTATAAGTATACAGTTGTGCTCATAAGTTTACATAACCTGGAATAATTTATGATTTCTTGGCCATTTTTCAGAGAATATTAATGATAACACAAAAACATTTCTTTCACTCATGGTTAGTATTTGGCTGAAGCCATTTATTATCAATCAATTTGGATGAGCTTCAAGTTCGATTCAAACATCGGGTGTTCGCCGAACAGCAAATTTTATGGGGCATTCACAGCAAATTTGAGCGCCCCATAATGCACTGCAAGGCCGCAGTGCATTGCTGTATGATGATTGGCCAAAGCATACTCCTGACCTGCATGCTTTAGCCAAACACAGCGCGCTCCTCAGCGAGAGCCATAATTGGCCAAAGGCAGGGTGGCTTTGGCCAATCCACACCCCACACTATATAAGGCTGCTTACACAGCGCCGATATAGTGTGTTATAGTGAATGGAGATAGAGAGATTGAGCTAGATTAGGCAGGCAGGTTAGTTAGTTAGTGACAGTGTCTTTAATCTATGTATATATATATATATATATATATATATATATATATATAATATAGAAATAGGAAGTGCAGCGCTGGACTTGTGACAAAAACACATGTGAGTAATAATAAATCAGTTATTCAATCAATTAATCAAGGTAGTAAACCACAATAAATAATATCCAATCATTGATCGGAGATCAACAACAGTTAGGTGCTCAAAAATATTAAGTGTTGAAAAAAACAAATAAATCAATAACGTAAAGTCTGAAATTAGTGATGTGTAGAAATTCAATACAGGGTCCGAGATCAGTTATTCACCATGTAGTGCTGCCCACCACCTACTGGTAAAAATAAAGGCTTACCAGAAAGCCTGTGACCACCCTTACTCAGGGGGGTCAAACCAGGCTTAGTAGAAGTAGACCAACAAGGGAATACTCCAGGACACACTGCTGGGAAGAGACATCAACCACCTGCATGGACGACCAGTTGGCGAAGTGCTTCACAAGGTGCTGTCCCAGGATCGCTTCTCATAGAGCAGTCAATATGTTCATGATCTGCACTTCAAGGTTTATCACTTGAAAATTTTCATTATGTCATATGGTGGTAGTTTCCTGCCAGCGGACGTGTTTGGTTTGCTTATGTTGAGGAAAGCAGAAGGCATCCAGAAGTCTCTAAGTAGGAAAAGTCTTTGATCACAAAACACGTTTTCGTTCCGCTAACAAAAAATCTCAGTCTTGCAGTCTTTCTCCAGGCACTGCACACTTAATTTAAAGAAGCTCCTGTGAATCAGGGGTATTAACCTCACTCCGGTGTCTGTACAAGGTGTCGGCAGAAAGGAATCTCCACTCCGGGTGTCACTTCCAAGTTGACCGGTTAGCAGAAAAACTTCATACTAGTCACCATCTTGGATTTTCTGTGTTCACCTGTTCAGCTGGTCGTCCATGCAGGAGGTTGATGTCTCTTCCCAGCAGTGTGTCCTGGAGTATTCCCTTGATGGTCTACTTCTACTAAGCCTGGTTTGACCCCCCTGAGTAAGGGCGGTCACAGGCTTTCTGGTAAGCCTTCATTTTTACCATTAGGTGGTGGGCAGCACTACACGGTGGATAACTGATCCCGAACCCTGTATTGAATTTCTACACATCACTAATTTCAGACTTTACGTTATTGATTTATTTGTTTTTTTCAACACTTAATATTTTTGAGCACCTAACTGTTGTTGATCTCTGATCAATGATTGGATATTATTTATTGTGGTTTACTACCTTGATTAATTGATTGAATAACTGATGTATTATTACTCACATGTGTTTTTGTCACAAGTCCAGCGCTGCACTTCCTATTTCTACATTTGTTCTATGTGCCCTCATATCAGGGTTATAGTGCACAGCAGCAGGACCTTTTTCATAATCTTCATATAATTCTATTTTTTGATTTTTTCACGCACTAAGCGCAATTCTTTTTCCTTTCATTTTATATATATATATATATATATATATATATATATATATATATATATATACACACAGTCAGACTAGAGTGTGTGTGTGTGTGTATATATATATATATATATATATATATACAGTGCCTTGTAAAAGTATTCACGCCCTTGGCTTTTTACCTATTCTGTTACATTACAGCCTTTGATTTAATGTTTTTTTTAATCTGAATTATGTGTGATGGATCAGAACATAATAGTCTAAGTTGGTAAAGTAAAATTAGAAAAATATATACATAAAACATAAAACTATTTTTCAGAAATAAAAAACTGATAATTGCCATGTGCGTATGTATTTATGAAGCCCATAAAAAATATCCAAATCTTTGATGATCCCTAGGAGCACCATCAATTCTATCACAACCAAATGGAAAGAACATGGCACAACAGCAAACCTGCCAAGAGACGGCCGCACACCAAAACTCACGGACCGGGCAAGGAGGGCATTAATCAGAGAGGCAGCACAGAGACCTAAGGTAACCCTGGAGGAGCTACAGAGTTCCACAGCAGAGACTGGAGTATCTGTACATAGGGCGACAATAAGCCGTACACTCCATAGAGTTGGGCTTTATGGCAGAGTGGCCAGAAGAAAGCCATTACTTTCAGCAAAAAACAAAATGGCATGTTTTGAAGTTGCGAAAAGGCATGTGAGAGACTTCAAAATGTATGGAGGAAGGTACTCTGGTCTGATGAGACTAAAATTGAACTTTTTGGCCATCAAAGAAAACCCAACACATCACATCACCCAAAGAACACCATCCCCACAGTGAAATGGTGGTGGCAGCATCATGCTGTGGGGATGTTTTTCAGCAGTTGGGACAGGGAAACTGGTCAGAGTTGAGGGAAAGATGGATGGTGCTAAATACAGGGATATTCATGAGCAAAACCTGTACCACTCTGTGTGTGATTTGAGGCTAGGACAGAGGTTCACCTTCCAGCAGGACAATGACCCCAAACACACTGCTAAAACAACACTTGAGTGGTTTAAGGGGAAACGTGTAGCGCTGACAACTTTTGTTTTTAGTCATATGTGTGTTATAAAGGACATAAGTTGATATAGTGCCATCTTGTGGACAATTCAAAAGGTACAAGACTTTTATGTTTCAGCATTAAGAGAAGTGACATTAGAGTGATTGATTGTTTACTTCTGAACATTAACTATGACCTACCCAGAATGCATATGGACCAGAGGAGAACTGAACTGCATTGTGGGTGGGTATAAAAGGTTTGGGAGCGACCATCTTAGCTCTCTTGTTCCTGGGACACGTGGCCTGCCAGCAGGACTCTGTGGGTGTGTGTGTCCCACAGGGTTGTGGCCTACCTTGTGAAGGAACTGAGCAGTAGCAAGGATCCTGCCATCGTATCAGTGTGCTGAAGCAGCAGAAGTGATTGTTCCAGAGACCCGTGGGGGAGGTAACTGAGGACTCCCGGTCGTTAGCAAACGGAACAGTGTGACGGCGTGATGGTGACTCCATACGACTATACGACACATAGACTGAGAACTGCTGAAACGGAGACATCCATCTGCCCGAATCCCGTGTGGTGAAAGGGTTAACACCCGGAAGTTGGGCGGCACAGTGGTGCAGTGGTTAGCACTCTCGCCTAGCAGTAAAAAAGGGTCGCTGGTTCGAATCCCAACCACGACACTACCTGCCTGGAGTTTGCATGTTCTCCCTGTGCCTGCGTGGGTTTCCTCCGGGTACTCCGGTTTCCTCCCACACTCCAAAGACATGCTGGTAGGTTAATTGGCTTCTGTCCAAAATTGGCCCTAGTATATGAATGGGGACCTTGGATTGAGGGTAGGGACTGATGTGAGTGTGCGATGTTCAGGGTTAGGGACAAGGGTCAGGGTTGTAGACCCACACTCACTCAGGTTGAACTGGATGGACTGGTGTCTTTATTCAACCTTACTAACTATGTAACTATGTAAGTTTGTATTATACTATACACACATTTAGAACTTTTACAGATCGTTGCTGGGACAGATAGTCCCACAGAACAAGTTGAGTTGGAGAATATTACATTTGCATAGACTACAATATTCAAGAGCTGACACTAGATGTTTGTCTTCTTCGTATAAGAACACTTAATCAGTTTGCTGGATTACAATTGCCTTTGTGTATTACCTTACACTGTGCAACACCTGAGAAGAAACTCTCTGTGGATTACTATTACCATTTACTAGCTAGCGAAGATTGAAGACGTCAAGGCTATCTCTTTTTATTGCAGGGCCCTGCATCTAGTTACAAAGAGTAGTGACTTTACGGTTTAGAGCAGGGGGAGCTCCCTGATATAAATATATATTTAGGTATATTCTGTGTATGTTATCAATATTGTCATAACTATTTACTATACTGTTACACTACGTTGGTGTGATAGTGTAGTCACTGTAATAACTTTCTATATAAAATATATCATTTACCCAAAGAAAGAAGTCATTTGGTTATTACAGAAGTTTGTGTGCAGTGTTGTTATTTCTGCTGCAGGTGGAGCTACAAGCACCCAGGTAGAGGTAAATATAAATGTATATTGTGGGTTAAAGTTGGTACTAATATCATTACAACACTGCACTACAGCTGTGTCAAGGGGATTGAACAACTTAAGAGGGGTGAAGAGAATAGAGTACAGGCCCAATAATAAACCAGCAGCTCCACCGAGAGTTATTGCTACATGTGGGGGCTCGTCCGGGATAACTGTCACTCTGAAATCAAGCACCCCCTTAAGAACCATAGAATGGATCCCCCCACTGTGGCACAGTGGTGTGAGGCAGAAGGCACCCGCTCAGAAGCGAGCGTGGCCATGGAACTCTGGGGAGATATCTGGGAGAAAGAACACATTAACCGGGTGGTAAAAACACTATCCCCAGAACAAAGAGCCAAGGTGGTCGCAGTAAGACCCAATCATGAGAAATTCCGCACTTATGCATTATTGGAGTGGAGGAAGGGAGTTCTGGAAAATTTCAAGGGTGCAAGTGTTGAACTTGCTGACAAGACCAAATTTTATCTGACCCACCCATGGGAGGAAGGGGAGAATCTTGCCTCCTTCCCCCAGCTGAGTTCAGCAGAAATCAAGGTTCCATCACAGTCAGCACCGTCTGCAATTGAGCCAGAACTCCTCACAGCCCTGGGAAATTTGGTGTCCCAATGCCAAAAAGAGAACCCAACATACTCAGGAACTGGGTACAGAAAACTGGGCATTTTCTCGGACCAACGGCCTGTACCCAAAGGAGAAGACACCTTTGAAGAGTGGTTGGAACAGGCCACGCAAGCTTTGGATGAGTGGGACACCCCTGAAACGCACAAAAAACAGCGGATAACTGAGAGTTTGAAAGAGCCTGCTTCCGAGGCTATTCGAAATCTGAAGTTCAGCAAACAGAATTGTGTAGCCCAAGACTACTTAGATATCTTGCAAGATGTGTTCGGACGTACTGAAAAGGTTTCCGACTTAATTTATCAACTAGGACACATCTATCAAGAAGCAGGAGAGAAGTTGTCAGAATATATGAGATGGTTGGACAAGCTCATTCACCAGATCTTGTTGAAGAAGGGAATAGATCCTCGTGAGGTGGATGAAATTCGAGCCAAACAAGTTTTAAGAGGTATAAAAGAAAGGTGTAGAAATTGCGCCAACTCCTAGATGTGAATAAAGCAGCCGACACAGCAATATGACTGTTGCACATGAAAATTAAAAATAAAAAAGTGTGGCGCTAGTGAGTGGTGGAACTCCTGTTGTTAAACAGGTGGAAATAGTTTTAGGAGAGGAGTGAAAACACTTTCAGTGTCAGTTAGTGAAGTGAAAGCTAGTTATTATATAAAGCATCAAAAAAAAAAAAAAATTGAAATGAAAATTTGTATAAATATAGTAGTGGGATACTCAGTGATAACCTGTAGGTTAAATAGGAGAAAATCAAGCACTTGACACCTTATTCCAAAGGAAAAAAAACAAAGCAAATATAAATCAATGCAAGATATCTCAATAGCCTAAGTAAGTGGTTTAACACAACTAATATTCAATGGAAATGGGGGCCAAGATGGAGGACATCGAAATCCCTAAGAGAGGACAGACATAGGTGGAAACTCAAAAGTCTCTCAAATGACAAGATGGGACAGTCCCATTCAGTCCCACAAACAACAGGATGCCAACCGTCTTCTCCAGAGGTAATTAAAGGTTGTTTAAGAGGGGTCCTGATAAATACGCTGAATCTTGACTCATGTGGATGATTCCCACCAGGAGAAAGAAAAAGCAAAAGGATGCCCTTACCAGATCAGGTGGACTCACAGGCCGTGGCGGTGAGTCAAACGAGCATATACCGTCAGACGGTGTAAGGTGAAGGCTTGTGGGAAGACTCGTGGAACATCTTGTCAGCAGTCCTCAACTGAAGAACCAGCTTGGAGATCGAGGTCCCCAGGGTGCGGTTTCGGTCGCCAGATGACCGTTTGCTCAGAGGTCCATCATATGTGCAAATAAGCAAGAAAGAGAGAGAAACCTCCACATAGTGTAAATCCTTAATTTGCAAAAAAGCATAAGAGCACTTTATTTGAGAAATGTACTGCAAAAAGAATTTTTACAAACGGGGGGCAGTAAAAACTCGGCTCAATATAAAAAACCGGCATAAAAGAAAGTATAAAAACAGCGCAGTGGATAGTGGTGGGGTATAATCATAAGAACCCGACGCGTTTCGCCTCCAAAGGCTTCTGCTGGGGTATGAGTAAGCCCCCCACACAACTGCGCTTTATATAGTAAAACATAAATGGAATGTAACAGCTGATCGGCGCTGTTACACGGGACGACTTCCGGGTTCGGCAGCGTCATCCATGACACAGCGGTCACATGATGTTTTGTGGCCAATCATATCCACGGGGAGATGGTAATGAACCAAGCCTCACTCCTGATCCCCAACATCAGGTTATCACTGAGTATCCCACTACTATATTTATACAAATTTTCATTTCAATTTTTTTTTTTTTTTTTTTTGATGCTTTATATAATAACTAGCTTTCACTTCACTAACTGACACTGAAAGTGTTTTCACTCCTCTCCTAAAACTATTTCCACCTGTTTAACAACAGGAGTTCCACCACTCACTAGCGCCACACATTTTTATTTTTAAGTTTTAAGAGGTGCCCAGCCTTTGGACCCCATCACTCTCCAATTAAGAACTCGTCAAGATGAAGGCATATTGAAGTACCCATATCTAATTCAGATTGTACGGAAGGAAGAAGCTATCCTAGAAAGGAAGAAGGAAAAAATTCAAGAACCAAAACACACTGTTGGAGTCAGAACAGTTATGCCCCGTACACACGTTCGGACATTGATCGGACATTCCGACAACAAAATCCTCTGATTTTTTCCTACGGATGTTGGCTCAAACTTGTTTTGCCTACACACGGTCGCACAAAGTTGTCGGAATTTCCGATCGCCAAGAACGCGGTGACGTCAAGCACGTACAACGAGACTAGAAAAGGCCGGTTCAGAACCAAGCGCGGCACCCTTTGGGCTCCTTTTGCTAATCTCGTGTTAGTAAAAGTTTGGTGAGAGACGATTCGCGCTTTTTCAGACTCATGGCTTTCAGATCGTTTTCTGCCGTTCAGTTTGTGCTTGTGGGTTTGTATCTGCTCAGGCCTTGCTGTTCTTCAGTGCGTTCTGTTACTTCGTTCTGAGCAGCCGACCGTTTTCTAGCCATGTTTCGTATGCGTACTCCTCGTAGAGTTCGTGCTGTGCGGGGGCTTGGTGTTGGGGTCCTGACCTTGACACAAGTCCAGTCCATGAACAGGGTGGGGAGGAGTTCATGGACCAAGAATTGGTTGCTTCAGCGTGACCAGTTCTGTCATATGCCTTTGCTCCGTGAGATCCGTGAGAATAATCCTGATGATTTCAGGAACTTTCTCAGGATGACGGACCCCGTGTTTCACCGTTTGTTGGCTTTGCTGACCCCCTATATCAGCAGGCAGGATACCTGCATGAGGCAAGCCATCACTCCGGAGCAGAGGTTGGTCGCTACCCTGCGGTATTTGGCCACAGGGAGAAGCCTGCAAGACCTCAAGTTCTCGACAGGCATCTCCCCCCAGGCTCTGGGGATCATTATCCCAGAGACCTGTTCTGCCATCATCCAGGTCCTGCAGAAGGAGTATATGAAGGTAAGATTTTTATCCTTTTATATCACATTTTATTGTATTTAATGTTTGATAATATATTGTATTTCTTTCCTCATTCCCTAATTACCATGATTGTAATATGCTGTGAATGTCCCCTTTGTCCTCATGCATGCTGGATTTTTATGTAATTATTATTTTATGCCCTTCATACATATTTGCCCTTCACAAACCTACCCAGCATGGTGTCTCCTGCCCTATATTCACCTCATGTAGTCACTTAACAATGTATTTTATCAGCTCTATAGTAGTGCTTTACCCCAAAAAACCCCTAAAATGTTTGGAAATGTTATTTTTGATTTTAATTCAGGCAGAGTGCCAGAGGCTTTTTTTGTAGTGTCCCCAAATTTTTGGTAACCCTCCCTCCTCCCAACTGCTAAGTCAGCTTATCCCAATTCTCTATCCTCAATCATCTATCTGCTGACTTTGCCAAACCCATACACACTATACCCATCTCTTTACTGGTCAGATTTATGAATGAATTCCCCAAAGCATGTAGTGCAAGGGTCTGCCTGTATACTTTCCAATGGAACTGTTTTACGTTTTTGTATCCTATTATTATCTTGATAGGTAATAGCAGAATGTCCAAATGTCCTCAAATGTGTACAGTGTGTATTTATATCTTTGTATTCAGACACTTCTTACCTGGCCAGTGGTCTGCCAATAGTGTAACTAAGGAGGGGCTGTTCCAAGTAATACCCTGTATTTAGGCATTCATCTCTCAATGATGTGAAGAGGGTTACCTGTCCAAGAGTTCCCCCCCCTTATAATGTTAGAAATGGCCCATGAGGGGGGGAGGGGGAATATGATAGGTGTACCTTATACTTTGTTGTTGTTAAATTCCCCTTAATAAATGCTATCTGGAGGTTGCCCCAGAATGTTTGTGTATAATCTGCTTGCCAGGTTTCTGTGAAAAAATAGTAATGTTTATTTTTTTTTCCTCAACAGTTTCCTTCCACGCCACAGGAATGGCAGACTGTGGCCTCCCACTTTGCCCAGCGGTGGGACTTTCCTAACTGCGGAGGGGCAATTGATGGGAAACACGTCCACATCGTCCCACCACCCAACTCGGGGTCGTACTATTATAATTACAAGGGGTTTAATACTATAGTGATGTTGGCGGTGGTGTCGGCTAATTACGAGTTCTTGTATGTGGACGTGGGGAAGAATGGCCGGATGTCCGATGGTGGAGTGATCACCCAGACAGAGTTCTACAGGTGTCTCCAGAATGGCAGCTTGGACTTGCCACCTCCAGAGGACAATGTTGAAGGTCTCCCATTTGTGTTCGTTGCTGATGAAGCATTTGCGCTGGGGGACCACCTGATGCGGCCATTCCCGATGAGGACCCTCACCCCGGAACAGAGGGTTTTTAATTACCGGCTGGCCAGAGCCCGAAGAGTGGTGAAGAACACATTTGGAATCCTGGCCAGCCGGTTCCGATTATTTCTGACACCCATCCATATGGCTGAGTGTAAAAAGAACCATATAATACTGGCGTGCTGTGTTCTCCATAATTTTTTAAGAAAACATTCAGCCAACTATGCTGGCTCAGTTGGGCCTGAGGCCAGAATCCCAAATCCATCAACAATGACGGCGCTTGAAAGTAGCCGTCCTGGCTTGCCCTCCCTGAATGCCCGTGATGTCTGGTTACGCTACCTGGAGTTCTTTGCGGGTAGGAGGGCTATCAATATGCCAAACAATCTGTGACACCTTTCTCAAATAAAAAACAACCAAAAGAAATTCTTGGTGGACATTTACTGCTTGTGTTTGTTTTAGCTGACCCTGACAGAAATGTGTTGAGTGCAGAAAATGTCGTGATTGGGTAACCTTATAAAAAATAGTGTTGGCTGGTACTTCCTAAATGCCAAAACACATTTCACTACAAGTGCACTTGCAACTGCACTGAACCTGCACTTGTAGTGCAAAGTGTATTTTTCCTTAGGAAATAACCCCCATTTTTGCATAAAACAGCAATTACATCACCCCAAAAGTGTTGTAGCGTTGAGACAATAATCCACACATTCTTGATGAACAATCTTTTTAATACCTGCACAATCACATGTGCATTTACCAAAGGTTTTTCTGACAAACCAACATGTTTGTTGTATAACAATTTTTGTGGTGTCATCCAAAATCAAAATGTGCATTTTATAGAAAACAGGCCTGTGTAAAACCCACAAGAAAGACACAAATCTTGAAGTTACAAAGTTCACATTTGGTAGAACTTGAAGGCAATATCAGACATGAGTATTTAGGAACTGTGTTTGATATAGCTTTCAGATGGGGGGAAATCACCCCTGGAAAAGCCAAATTTGGAAGATGCACACCAACTTCAGAATGTCAACATGTGCGACCTGCCATCACGGGGGATCAAGGGACGTGTTTTGGGGGAGAAAGCCCTTCCTCACCGCTACTTTATTATTGAGGAAGGGGTTGCACCCCCAAAACGCGTCCATTGATCTCCCGTGATGGCAGATAGCACATGTTGACACACTGTGTGCATCCTCCAAATTTGGCTTTGGGAAAAATCACAAAAACATTTCGCACATTGTAGCACACAAAAGAAGAAAGTGATTTGGAGGGGTTTTAAACTCGCCCCAAAACATCAATGATGTTTTTAGATTTTGGAATAACATCATTGATGTTTTGCTTGATGATTTACAATTGTAAATTACACCTCATGATCTCCCCGATTAGGATCTGGGCACTTTCGGATGTGAAAGAATCTTCATCCACAACCTCACGATCACCTAAAAAGAGAGGAAACCCAAAATAAATTAGGTTTCCCAAAAAATGCCACCATCCATCTCTTATCGGAGCCTGTGGTCGCAGACACTCTCCTGTTGTGGTGACTAGTTCCACCACGTCTTCATCCTCCTGCTCAGCTTGTGTTGGGGGGATTTCCCCTTCTTCCAGAGCGGGGGGGGGCTCTGGTCTCCTCGGATGAGGGGTGTCCTCAGAGTCTTTTCTCCCCTATGTAAAACAAAAATGGTATAATTAGCACACAGATATTTAATGTCAGAACTATAAAGATGAAACATTGCTTGGAAGTGGGGTACAATTATCTATTTTGGCAAAGTTCCAACATGTAGCATTTTCAGTGTCCTTTGTCAATGTGTGATACTTTACCTGTTTAGTACAAGCTTCACAGATGGAGACCCCCCTATAGTATACACTGGAGCACCTGTGTGGCCCCCCTAATAAAAATGGTGTTCTTGTGTCCCACACTAGTGCTCCAGTGTCCAGATGTGAAAACAGCTGCTGAGTGTCCTCTCCTTACACACAATCTAGTTTGCATTCCATTCTAGTAACAAAGCCATCTACACAACCCAATTCTTTGAAGACAAGTATAGGGCGTCAAAATGGTGGCCAAATGCATATGGGCTAAACAATGGTATTTTATAGTCCGAAATAAAAATGTGTGATCCGAACGAATAATGGGCCCATAAACATGAAAGTTGCCATTTTAAACTGTACAACAGTTCCTAAAAGCACATGGAGCAGCACGAACGTAATAAACACAAAAAGAATAGGAACACAGCACAAATACTTACTTTTTTGCAGCACTCTCCGGATCTTTCTGTACTGCTCGTGTTCTCGTAATTTCAGGTCCGACCACCGCTTCCTGAGCTGATCTTTCGATTTTCCGAATTTCCGGTGCAGACTCCTGACCACTTTTGCCATGATCTTGGCCTTTCGGACATTGGGTGTGGGGTAAGGTCCATACTTCCCATTATAGTCGGCCCTCTTCAGGATGTCCACCATCTCCAACATCTCCCCAAAGGACATATTTGAGTCCTTCAATCTCCTTCTGGATCGGGACGTTTCAGGCTCCGGCCTTTCCTCCTCCTCCTCGTTGCTGTAATTGGCACGATCCTGCTGTCTATCCGCCATGCGCTCTTCCTCCACTGCGCCGAACGAAAAGGGGCGGGGAATAGAATAGAAAGAACGTCAGGGGCGGGCGGAGTTATACGCATGCGCAGTGTGTATAAATCGTAGCGCGTGCGTCTTACGTACGATCTGTGAGCAGAGGAAGGAGCATCGGAGACGCCGATCGTGCTAACGAAGGTAGGATCTAAACTTGGGCCTATACTGCTTCGAAATTGAAGCCTATATTGTAACAAGATTAGGGGAGTTTGGCCTGACATTAGGGTTTGTCTTGTGTTGTGTCTTGCAGAGAAAATGGATGGGTTCAACGACCACAATTTCCTGCCCCTGTTCATTGACAAATACAGGGAGCTGCCCTGTCTATGGCAAGTCAGACACCCCCACTATAACCACAAACATAAGAGGCAGGCAGCGCTGGAGAAACTGCTGGAGTTGGTGAAGCCGGTGGTCCCCACAGCAACCATCCCTTATTTAAAAGCTAAAATTGGTGGCCTGAGGAGCACATATCTTAGGGAGCGCAAGAAGGTCACGGATTCCCAGAGGTCCGGAGCTGCAGCAGATGACGTTTATGTCCCCAGGCTGTGGTACTATGAGAGACTGCGATTTCTGTCAGACCACACTGAAGTCAGGGAATCCCTCTCCACTCTTCCTTCCACCCTTCCTTCCATCCCAGCTGAGGCTTCTGATGTCCAACCTGGGCCTTCCAGCCAGAAGTGGAGGAGCCCAGCTGGAGTCAGGTATAGCATTGTTCAACAGATTTCTGGGCAATAAATAAATGATGTTTACTAGATGTTATTATTGATCACTAATTGCTGATTAAAAAAAGTGTTTTACATATCAATAGACAGTAGTGGGCACCCAAAATTGGGACAAGAATGCAAAATGCTGGGCTCAGAATGATAGTCTGTTATATTTGTTAACATTCAATTTGCAGCAGTCAGGAGGTGAAAATTGTGTGTGATTGATGTAAAAAATACTAAAACTATGTCCCTTTTTCATACACAGGAAGACCTCAGCCAGGAGGAGGTTGTGGAATGTGGCAGTCAGGAGGAGGCGGGGATTAGTGTCAGCCAGGAGGAGGCGGGGATTAGTTGCAGCCAGGAGGAGGTGGGGCTAAGTGTCAGCCAAGAGAAGCCTGGGACAAGTCGCAGCCTGGCTGGGTCTCAGGTTCCTCCCCTCCGCCTGCCACATAAACGAGCCAGGAAGGCCACTCCCAGTCCTGTGCAGGATTCAGTATACAGGCTGATCCAGGAGGCTTTGGCGTCCCTCAGAGCCTTCCCCAGTCCTGAAGAGGCCTTTGCCTGCATGGCTGCCACCAAATTGCAGGGCATGCAGGAGGGCCAACGCAAGATCTCTGAGGACCTGATTTATAAAGTCCTACGTAAGGGAGAGAGTGGGGAACTGACACACAAGACGGATGTCATGGAGAGGGACGATCCTCCTCCTCCTCCTGCTGCCACAACTCCACCACCACAGCCAAAGCCTGGAAGGAAGCGTGGAAGGAAGACCTGAGAGTGATGACCCTGGGTTCAGTCTGGTCTGACAGAAGATGCAGTCTCTCGTATGACCAAAGCCTGGGGACATAGATGTCATCTGCTGCTTTCCGGATCTCTGGGACTTCTGGACCAGACTGCCCTCCCTTAGATATGGACTCCTCAGGCCACCAATTTTGCTTTTAAATGATTGATATCTGCCCTGGGGGTCCAAGGCTTCACCCACTTCTGCAGTTTCTCCAGCATTGCCTCCCTCTTTGTTTATAGTTGTGACCCCTTAATAAAATTTTTTTAGGTAAATTCTACTCTCCTGTGTGTGTTTTCATCCAAAAAGGACCGTTTGTTGGTGACGATTCAGGTACATTTCTAACATAAAATGTGAAATTAACAAGGGACAACAACACCAAACAATCTCCTACAGATTAAATAGAACAACATATCAATGGTGTTGTGGGAACTTGTCACCAAAAACACACACAAACATTTTCGGGAGTACAAATCAAAATCACCAAAAAAAAAAATATGTTGTCAGATGTGAGAAATCAAAATATATTGAAGGAATCCCGAGAAATAGTAACGAAATAAGTTTGTGAGAAGTGTGTGTGAATATGAGCAGCAAAACGACTTAATTCTTGTCACATTATAAAGAAGAAGAGAGTGCGCTGTATTAAACCATTTTTAACATTGCAGCGTGACGAAAGTGCTGTATCCATTGCGAACGCTAAGTTTACCAGAACGAGCTGTTCCGTGTCGGAATTTCTTCTGAGCATGCGTGGCACTTTGTGCATCGGAACAGGCCACACGGTCGGAATTGACGCAATCGGATTTTGTTGTCGGAAAATTTTATCTCCTGCTGTCCAACTTTGTGTGTCGGAAAATCCGATGGAAAATGTCCGATGGCGCCCACACACGGTCGGAATTTCCGACAACACGCTCCATCGGAAAATCCGACCGTGTGTACGGGGCATTAGAAGGGAATCTGGACTGTTTTAACTGTGGAGGGACTGGACATTTTGGAAAAGTGTGCCCGAGCCCAAGGGCAGCAGTACAACGCCAAAAGCCGGCGGAAAACTTCAAACTGAAGGAATCAACTGGGTGCCCTGTAACAGTCGTCAACTCCAACGAAACCCAGGTTCACAAAGTTCTGTGAGTAAGAGAGGGAACGAAGTTGAATAAGCGCCCATGGAAACGAGGAGTCAAGATGCGCACTAACAAGCAAATTAAGCCAAACATTCATGATGGATTCCCTCCCAATCTAGTAGGACCATCTCCGATCATACCAATCCAGGTAGAAGGAATCTATGCCAAAGCACTGCTGGATACCAGAGCCCAAGTGACCTTATTATACAAAGATTTCTATATGAAGCATCTCAAACATCTGCCCCTGCAAAAGTTGAAAGAATTAGAGATATGGGGCCTGGGTACCCAGAACTTTCCTTACGAGGGATATATCGCTATAAAACTCTCCTTTGACCCGAGTGTGGCTGGAAAGGCGGAGACTTTCGACACCCTGGCAGTAGTGTGTCCTCGGCCCCCTGGGACTCATAGAAGTTCCCTTATCATTGGAACAAATACTGATCTGGTCAGAAGACTCCTGACACCGCTTGCACAGAAGGAAAGTCCCCCGGCCATGAAGGTACACCCCATGCTAACCCAAGTGTACAAGGATATAGTACACGAACAGAGGGCCCCACTAGAAGGGGTGGGAAAGGTTTGGCGTTTAGACCGAGGTGAAGAACTGCTACAACCGGGTGAAGTGATATGCATGAGGGCCTCTGTCAAGTTGACTTGGAGACAACCTGGTCCTTTCATTGTCTTGGAGACGGACACTCGAGAAGAAGGTGTGGGTCTGGAGATAATCCCAAAAGTGTTATCAACTAAGGCGCTTAAGAAAAGCAGAGGGAGAGTCTCAGTCAGTGTCTGGAACACGACAGCTTTGCCTGTGAAGATACCAGCAAGAATGCTGCTCAGGCAGGCGAATCAAGCAACCCCGGTCTCGCCAAGTGATGTCAAAAGAGGACCCAAAGGGGAGATCTCCATAGAGGACTTCTACCCGAAGAACACCTCTCTTACTCCTGTTTGGATGGAAAGGGCTAAAGCCCAGCTCATGAGATGGAGAGAGGCTTTTTCAAGGAGTGAGTTTGATGTGGGGTATGCCAAGAGTGCAGAGCACAAGATCCGGCTGGAGGAAGACAAACCTTTTCGAGAAAGGGTTAGGAGGATCCCATTGGGAGATCTTGAGGACCTCCGAGAACAGCTGGCTGAGCTGAAAAAGACTGGGATTATCAGGGAGTCTAGGAGTCCATACGCCTCCCCTATAGTAGTAGTGAGGAAGAAAAATGGGTCACTACGGCTGTGTATCAACTATAGGACCCTGAACCTACGGACCATTCCCGATCAATACACTACCCCTCGTATAGAAGATGCCCTACAGAGCCTGTCAGGGGCGAAGTGGTTCAGTGTATTAGATTTGAAGAGTGGTTATTATCAGATCCCCATGAGTCCTGAGGATAAAGAGAAGACTGCTTTCATTACCCCCGTGGGATTCTATGAATTTAACCGGATGCCACAAGGTTTGTCTGGGGCCCCAGAAACTTTCCAGCGGCTCATGGAAAAGACAGTAGGCGACATGAACTTGATTGAGGTCTTAGTATACTTACACGATATCATAGTATTTGGCCGAACTCTTGAAGAGCATGAAGAGCGACTGGAAAAGGTTCTGAAGAGATTACATCATGAGGGCTTGAAACTTTCAATGGAGAAATGTCAGTTCTATCAATCTTCGGTGAACTATTTGGGGCACATTGTGTCTGAAGAAGGGATAGCAACTGACCCTGAGAAGCTGGAAGCTGTTACTTCTTGGCCCAAGCCCACGAATGTGACTGAGCTCAGGTCATTCCTAGGATTTTGCTCCTACTATCGGAGGTTTGTGGAGGGGTTTGCGAAGATAGCCCACCCACTCACAGAGCTACTGAAGAATCAGGAAGGGGCTAATGTGGATTCGGAGGAACCTGGGAGGCAAAAGGAAGGGCCTCAGAAGAAAAAGGAGTCTATCCTGGATCAGTGGACTCCGCAATGTGAGGAGACATTCAGACAATTGAAGTGGAGCCTTACCACTGCTCCAGTGTTAGCTTATGCGGATCCTACCAAGCCCTATGAGCTGCACATGGATGCTAGCCGAGATGGACTAGGTGGAGTACTCTACCAAGATCATGATGGACATTTTAAGGCCCATTGCTTATGTTAGCCAGAACCTGTCTCCCGCTGAGAAGAACTACCCCACTCATAAACTTGAGTTCCTGGCCTTGAAGTGGGTCGTGGTAGACAAGTTGAAAGATTACCTGTATGGTGCAGAGTTTATAGTCAAAACGGATAACAGCCCCCTCACATACTTGCTTACCACCGCAAAGTTGGATGCCACAGACCATAGGTGGTTGGCTGCCCTTTCAACATTCTCCTTCAGCTTGAAATACAGACCAGGAGTGGGCAACAGAGTTGCAGATGCACTGTTAAGAAGACCCCACAGTCCCCTAAGCTCCCAAGAGGATTGGACTCAGCTTGCCCCCGAAGGGGTAAGAGCCCTTTGTGAAGGAGCAGAAAAGCAGGAGAAAGGTGGGGCCAGAGCTGAAGATATTAGAGTGACTACCTAAGTTATCAAGAAAAGGACCTTAGGAAAGACCAACAGGAAGATCCACTCTGCAGCTTGATATTGGAAGCTCTAGAGAGTCAGCACCCTGATCTACTTTTGAAAAGTGCTCAGAAGAAGCTCTGTTGTTACATATAGAGTGGAGTCGGTTGCAGTTGCTACAAGGGCTGGTCTACCGAAGGGGCCCCTCTGAAGATCTTGAGGAGAAGTGGCAATTGTTTCTGCCAGAAAAGCACAGAGGGACAGTGTTAATCGCTCTGCATGATTGTCATGGACATCTGGGGTCAGAAAGAACTCTTCAATTGATAAGAGATAGATTCTACTGGCCTTACATGAGGAAATAAGTGGAGAGTTACTGTCACTCCTGCCATAGGTGTATCCAGAGAAAGACTTTGCCGCAATGGGCAGCTCCGATGGGTCATTTATCAAGCCAAGGTCCCATGGATTTAGTTTGCATAGATTTTCTGTGTCTAGAATCTGACTTGAGTGGGCAAGGAAATATTCTGGTAGTCACAGACCATTTTACCAGATATGCTCAAGCTTTTTCCACGAAAGATCAGAAGGCAGTCACAGTGGCAAAGACGCTAGTGGAGAAGTTCTTCATCCATTATGGCTTACCACAGAGGATTCACTCAGATCAGGGAAAGACTTCGAGAGTACGCTTATCAGGAGATTATTGGATCTGTTGGGAATTCAGAAGTCTAGAACTACACCTTATCATCTGCAAGGAGACCCTCAGCCGGAGAGGTTTAATAGAACTCTTCTTAATATGTTGGGAACACTAACCTCTGAGCAAAAGCCCAACTGGAGTAAGCATATTGCCGCTTTAGTACATGCATATAACAGCACCAAGAGTGATGTCACAGGATATTCACCTTATCGGCTGATGTTTGGACGAGAGCTTAGATTACCAGTGGATCTGGCTTTCGGAACTTCTCTGCACCATACCTCAGAGGCTTCTCATCAAGGATATACAAATAGGCTGAGGAAAAGTCTGAAGATTGCTTATGAGAAGGCTCAGACTATATCAAACAGCAGAGGGAGTAGAAATAAGAGGAACTTTGACCTCAAAGTAAGGATTCATGATCTACAGCCTGGTGACCGAGTTCTATTAAGGAATTTGGGCATTCCTGGGAAACACAAGTTGGCGAATCGCTGGAGGTCACAACCATACATTGTGTGTAGACAGCTCCCAGGACTTACAGTATTTGAAATTAGACCAGAAGGAAGTGCTGGACCAATTAAGACTTGGCATCGGAATCACCTTTTGCCCCTTACTGATACAGTCAGGATAATCCCAGAGGAGGAGTTATCATCTACATCAGTGGCTGCACAAAGGCCTGTAACTAGGTCTCAGTCTGAGACTTTGACAACTGGAAATAGTGAGGAGAGAGAGATGGACATTAGCTGGTTGTGGTCATCTAATATACCCGAAGCTGAAGAGAGTGTTTCATCCCTGATAACCGAGGAGGGTAGTGAGGCTCTTAGGAAAGAAGCTCCAGAGTTTGTACCATTGTCCAAAAGAGCTGAAAGGTGTTTTATCTCCCTCTGAAGTAGAAGAAAACAGTGCTCATTCAGAAATAGAGGGCACACCAAAAGAACAAAGGGGAAAGAGGAACATTCGCCCACCCAAGAGACTAACCTATGATACTTTGGGCGAGTGTTCTGAGATAAAGGTTACCAGCAAAAGGAATGTCGATGAGCCTAGTTCCTCTTCAGTCAATCTGGACAATGAGAGCTCTGGTTAACCCCTTGACACATCTGTATCTGATACTAAAGTGACAGTTGTGGGTACACAGAATAGCTTTCCAACACCTGAGAATTGGTGGGAGGCTCCTCTCTCGGTCCTGTGCACTCGTTTAGAGGCTAAGATGTGTAGCAGAAACAAGGTCTTACATATCTTTGGGGACCAAAGATTTAGAGCAGGGGGAGTATGTAGGGCTGACAACTTTTGTTTTTAGTCATATGTGTGTTATAAAGGACATAAGTTGATATAGTGCCATCTTGTGGACAATTGAAAAGGTACAAGACTTTTATGTTTCACCATTAAGAGAAGTGACATGGAAGTGATTGATTGTTTACTTCTGAACATTAACTATGACCTACCCACAATGCATATGGACCAGAGGAGAACTGAACTGCATTGTGGGTGGGTATGGTTGGCCTTGTAAAAGTATTCACGCCCTTGGCTTTTTACCTATTCTGTTACATTACAGCCTTTGGTTCAATGTTTTTTTTTTAAATCTGAATTATGTGTAATGGATTAGAACACAATAGTCTAAGTTGGTGAAGTAAAATTAGAAAAATATATACATAAAACTATTTTTCAGAAATAAAAAACTGATAATTGGCATGTGCGTATGTATTTACCCCCTTTGTTATGAAAATAGCAAAGGAAAATACAGCGCCAATCCCAGAAACTCAAAAAGCAGCCAACACTACAATCAGACAAAATTGTGCAGGAATAATAACAAAAAAGGTGTAGCGCTAATAATAAAACGTGTATGTACACTAAATATAAACCATCTGGGATTATCATCTCAGATTGCAACATGAAAAACATGTAATTCACCACTGTGCAATGGGATGACAATCCAAAATCTCCCCCACATAGAGGGAAGTGTGCCACATATGTCAATGTGAAAAATTCCTCAATGAATATACATATATCTTTAATGAAATGCAACAAATTGTATAAATGAAACAAAACACATAAAACATATGACTGTGGGTAAAAACATCAAACCCTACTGTGACAGGTTAATCAAAAAGTGAATAATATGTGTAAAGGAAAAGCAGTGCTGACATCGAAAGATTCAAAACATGAACTCAGGACCGTGTTCTTAATCTCAACTCAAGTTCATAGTTCGTGTAGCAAACCAGTCCCAAAATATCACATGGATGGCTTAAACAGCCCAAGAATGCAAAGCAAGTGATCTAATGCTATTCTTCTCAATGGTGATCCAGAACAATAAAGAGGATGAAGTACTCTTACCAGCACTGGTGGACTCACAGGCCATAAGCGGTGAGTCATAAAGGCTTGAACTGTCATAAGATGGATGACAGTATAAGTGCGGTCTGCAGTGATGGGATCTTCCTCTTCGAATGGGGACCAGGTGTCTGCCCGGGTAGCTGATTCGATCCACACCCTGGTTGAGGGAAAGATGGATGGTGCTAAATACAGGGATATTCGTGAGCAAAACCTGTACCACTCTGTGTGTGATTTGAGGCTAGGACAGAGGTTCACCTTCCAGCAGGACAATGACCCCAAACACACTGCTAAAACAACACTTGAGTGGTTTAAGGGGAAACATGTGTAGCACTGACAACTTTTGTTTTTAGTCATATGTGTGTTATAAAGGACATAAGTTGATATAGTGCCATCTTGTGGACAATTGAAAAGGTACAAGACTTTCATGTTTCAGCATTAAGAGAAGTGACATGGAAGTGATTGATTATTTACTTCTGAACATTAACTATGACCTACCCACAATGCATATGGACCAAAGGAGAACTGAACTGCATTGTGGGTGAGTATAAAAGGTTTGGGAGCGGCCATCTTAGCTCTCTTGTTCCTGGGATGCGTGGCCTGCCAGCAGAACTGTGGGTGTGTGTGTCCCACAGGGTTGCGGCCTACCTTGTGAAGGAGCGGAGCAGCAGCAAGGATCCTGCCATCGTATCACAGTGTGCTGAAGCAGCAGAAGTGATTGTTCCAGAGAGCTGTGGGGGGGGGGGTAACCGAGGACTCCCGGTCGTTAGCAAACGGAACAGTGTGACGGCGTGGTGGTGACTCCATACGGACTGAGAACTGCTGAAACGGAAACATCCATCTGCCCGGATCCCGCGTGGTGAGAGGGTTAACACCGGGAAGTTTGTATAATACTATACACACACTTAGAACTTTTACAGATTGTTGCTGGGACAGATAGTCCCACGGAACAAGTTGAGTTGGAGAATATTACATTTGCATAGACTACAATATTCAAGAGCTGACACTAGATGTTTGTCTTCTTCGTATAAGAACACTTAATCAGTTTGCTGGATTACAATTGCCTTTGTGTATTACCTTACACTGCGCAACACCACAGAAGAAACTCTTTGGATTACAATTACCAGTTATTAGCTAGCGTAGATTGAAGACGTCAAGACTATCTCTTTTTTTTTTTTTTTTTTTTTTTTTACATTTTTTATTTAAGGAGTGCAGATAATACATATAAATGAACAATACAATATAACAGTTTGTCTGCTACTGTTAATATTTTTCACACACAAGAAATAAAAGAAATTCAATTATGTAATGGTTTAACAGCAAGCAAGGTTCCTTTGAAATGTGCTATCGAGGCAAGTAGTCGTAGGTTAATGGTTCCAGCTTGATTTATTCCTCTGTACTGAGGAGAATGCCCTCTATCTGAGATTAAACAGTAAGCATAATTTAAATGAGGGTGCTCTGATCATCTAATATAATGCCTTCCCGAGGGGTAGCGCTAGTCTATCCCTCTGGTCTAAATAGTGCTCTGCTTTCCTATGGTGAATTAATACTATGTATTGTCTTATGTAGAAATTATGGCGCTCACTCCTACAAACATAGGAGTGGTACCAAAATGGGATACTGCAATCCGGAGTTATTTTTTGTTTTTTTTTGTTTTTTTCTCTCCCCCTCCCCCCTACTGGTGGGGAAAAAGAGAGAAAGGACACCAGTGGTGTCAAAGAAGGAAGAAAGCAATAGGAAATAGGGAAACAGAAATAGGAATGTATGAAGGAAAGAGGGGTGGCTGTAGGATCCCAGCGAGGCCGACGACCCTTGGCCCCAGAGTACCCAGAAACCGGGTACCTATGTGTAAGAGTTGTATTCGTCTGAAAAGCGGAACATATCCCAATGTGTCCAACGGGTGCCTTGTTCCTCCTCTTTTTCCCTAAGAGCAGCTGTGAGGCTCTCCATTCGCTGAATATCACAGACCCTGCCAAACCATTGTGTCACTGTTGGAGGGGACTGCTGCTTCCACATGCTGGGGATACACGCCCTAGCCGCATTCAACAGGTGTTTCAGCAAAGATTTGCGGTACCGCTTACTAGACATCGGAGTCAGATTCAGGAGTACTGCCGCTGGGTTATTCTGAAGATCCACATCAGTGAGTTTGTGAATGATTCCTAGAACCTGTCTCCAGAAAGGAGTCAAGGCCGAACATTCCCAGAAGATGTGGATTAATGTGCCATTTTGTGTGCCACATCTCCAACATAGGGGACTCTGCCCCGGGAAAATTGATGCTAACACTGAAGGTGTCCTGTACCATCGTGTCAGAATTTTGAAGGTAATTTCTTGGTATTTGCTACATAAAGAGGATTTATGTGCAAAGAAGAGGATTCGGGTCTTTTGGTCTTCTGTAAACGTAATGTTCAAATCTCTCTCCCACTTCACTAGGTATGTGGGATCCTGTTGGGATGTATGAGTCAGTAAAATATTATAAGATTGAGAAAGAGATGTCCGAATTGGCTCCTCGCCCATGCACAGCTCCTCAAAGGATGTGGGTTGTCTACAGAAACCGCTGACCTCCGGAAGAAATCTGAGAAAGTGTGACAATTGCAGTATTTTCCATCTGCCCAGTATGGAGGAGTTGAAGTTAGGGTAGATGTTAGAAGGGTCCTTCCACTCCAGAGGCCCACAAAAAGAGGAGGCCCTGACTAGTTTCCGGTCCAAGTGGAGCCTAAAGGACCTATCGGAGAGGCCTGGGTGGAAATCTGGATGTCCGATTATGGGTGTCATTGGGGAAGGAAAATTAGGTGTCTCTGCTAGTTGGAAGTATCTATGGAGTTCTTCCAAAGTAGGTTCCAGCAATGGGTGGGAAGGTGAGAATCTGGAAGGGTGAGTTCCACTCCATGGTAAGCCTTCAATGGGAAACGTGATTGTTTCCTGTTCTAACCCAATCCACAGCTTATGTGCTGAGTGCCTGCACCAGTCTACTACTCTGTTCATGTGGACTGCTGTGTAATATAGAGCTGGGTCAGGGAGGCCAATGCCTCCTCTCAGTTTTGGCCTCTGCAATAGGGACCTCTTGAGCCTCGGCGGTTTGCCCTGCCAGACATATCTAATAAATATTGAGCGTATCTTACGGAAGAAGTCCTGTGGTATCCTAACAGGCAATGCCTGAAGGAGGTAGAGCAGTCTCGGCATGATGTTCATTTTTAAAACATTGCATCTACCGAACCAGGACACCGCCAGGCCCCTCCACCTGTCTAAATCTGAGGAGAAGACGCTCAGGAGTGGTTGAAAGTTAAGTTGATAAATGAGGTGTATATCAGAGGGAATTTTTGTGCCTAGATATTTAATGGCCTGGGGAGACCACCGAAAAGGGAAATTGCTGCTTATGGCGGCCCTGGAGCTAGGGGTAAGAGTAATGTTTAGAGCCTCCGACTTTTGGAGGTTGATTTTGAAAACCGATAATTCCCCGTATTTACGTATTGCCGATAGTAAGTTTGGAAGAGTCGTGTGAGGGTCTGAAATGTAGAACAACAAGTCGTCCGCGTATGCGGCAATTTTATGATGATAAGTGCTCGTTGTGATTCCCCTGATGTCCTGGTTATTCCTTATATAATGTAATAGGGGCTCTAATGAAATTATAAAAAGGAGCGGGGAAAGAGGGCATCCCTGCCTCGTACCGTTGCTTATCTTGAAGGGGTTAGAAGTAGTCCCATTTACTCTAACTGTTGCTGTGGGAGAGGAATATATGGCAGAAATCCAGGATAACATGGGGGCTGGCATGCCAAGGCGTCGCAGGGTGGCCAGGAGGAAAGTCCAGTTCACCCTGTCAAACGCCTTTTCGGCGTCCATCGACAACAAGATGAATGGGATGTTAAGGCTTTTAGCTCTAGCCACCACGTTTATCGTCCTAATAGTGTTGTCTCGAGCCTCTCTGTTACGGTTGAAACCTGCTTGGTCTAGAGGGATTATGCGTTGGAGGACAGGGCCCATGCGCTCAGCCAGAATTTTTGTGAATAACTTCAGATCACAATTAAGAAGGGAGATAGGCCTATAACTTGCGCACAGCAGCGGGTCTTTCTCAGGTTTGGGGATGACAGATATGCTGGCTTGCAGAATATCTGTAGGTATGGCGTGGTTATCTAGTATGGCGTTAAAGGCAGTAACGAAGTGAGCTGCCAGTTGAGTTTGGAAAGTTTTATAATAGGTGACGGTGAAACCATCGAAGACTATCTCTTTTTATTGCAGGGCCCTGCATCTAGTTACAAAGAGTAGTGACTTTACGGTTTAGAACAGGGGGAGCTCCCTGGTATAAATATGTATTTAGGTATATTCTGTGTATGTTATCAATATTGTCATAACTATTTACTATACTGTTACACTACGTTGTTGTGATAGTGTAGTCACTGTAATAACTTTCTATATAAAATATATCATTTACCCAAAGAAAGAAGTCATTTAGTTATTACAGAAGTTTGTGTGCAGTGTTGTTATTTCTCCTGCAGGTGGAGCTACAAGCACCCAGGTACAGGTAAATATAAGAATAAATGTATATTGTGGGTTAAAGTTGGTACTAATATCATTACAACACTGCACTACAGCTGTGTCAAGGGGATTGAATAACTTAAGAAGGGTGAAGAGAATAGAGGACAGGCCCAATAATAAACCAGCAGCTCCACCGAGAGTTATTGCTACATATGTCTGTGGTCAGACTTAAAGATTGTGTTTACGAGCGCCAACCATCCAACTTGAAGGAGCTGGAGCAGTTTTGTAAGGAGGAATGGGCAAAAATCCCAGTGGTAAGATGTGGCAAGCTCATAGAGACTTATCCAAAGCGACTTGGAGCTGTGATAGCCGCAAAAAGGTGGCTCTACAAAGTATTGAATTTAGGGGGGTGTGAATAGTTATGCACATTGACTTTTTCTGTGATTTTGTCCTATTTGTTGTTTGCTTCACAATAAAAAAAAATCTTCAAAGTTGTGGGCATGTTTTGCAAATTAAATGATGTAAATCCTTAAACAATCCATGTTAATGCCAGGTTGTGAGGGAATAAAACACGAAAAATGTCAAGGGGGTGAATACTTTTGCAAGGCACTGTATGTACTGCAGTTCAGAGTATATAGTGCACTCAGCGTAGTATATATAATACAGTGCAGGGTATATAGTGCAGTGGCAAGTTTTTTGAGATCACCTTGGTGTGTTTATTGGTCCAGGAACGCACCAGCACCTTTGCAGCCATGCATGCAAATGCGTGCGGACTAAACCCCTGTTTTTAACGCGTACTGTTAGACAGGTCAATTTGGTTGTCTGCGAGTTGGTGGTAAGTAGGCTTTGGTTTTTTCCTGGGCATTCCCCAGGCTTTGTTTGCATATATAGTGCAGTGTACAATATATAATATAGTGTATTGAAGTGGTTAAGGGGAGCCCTCTGACAGAATTAAGAAATGCATGACGTTTTTTTTGTATGGTATGGTATGAATTTTGGGGGGGACCCCCACGCCATTTTTTTTTTTTAATGTTGGCGTGGAGTTCACCTTAATATCCATACCAAACCCAAAGGGCCTAGTATGGACTGGGGGGGGGAAACCCACACAGTTTTTTTAAATGATTTTTTATGTACATTTTTTCCTCTAGAAATGTAATTTTGCTGCAGTACTTTTATAAACATGGGAAAAATGTGCTACTTTACAGGCAGACTAAGGGGACCCCCAGGCACGATATTTAAAGGAATATTTTATTTTTATTGTTTCACTTTAAGCATTCTTAAAATCACTACTCCTGAAAAAACGTCAGTTTTAAAAACTATTTTTAGGTCTAGGGTAACCCCCTAAACCCCCCTAAAAAAGTTTTAACCCCTTGATCACCCCCTGTCGCCAGTGTCACTAAGCGATCATTTTTCTGATCGCTGTATTAGTGTCACTGGTGACGCTAGTTAGGGAGGTAAATATTTAGGTTCGCCGTCAGCGTTTTATAGCGACAGGGACCCCCATATACTATCTTATAAATGTTTTATCACAAGATTAGCGCCCATACCGCTAACACCCACGCACGCAGCATACGCCTCCCTTAGTGGTATCGTATCTGAACGCATCAATATCTGATCCGATCAGTTCTATACTAGCATCCCCAGCAGTTTAGGGTTCCCAAAAACGCAGTGTTAGGGGGATCAGCCCAGATACCTGCTAGCACCTGCATTTTGCCCCAACGCCCGGCCCACCCAAGTGCAGTATCGATCGATCACTGTCATTTACAAAACACTAAACGCATAACTGCAGCATTCGCAGAGTCAGGCCTGATCCCTGCAATCGCTAACAGTTTTTTTGGTAGCATTTTGGTGAGCTGGTAAGCACCAGCCCCAAGCAGTGTCAGGTTAGCGCCAGTAGCGCTAACACCCACGCACGCACCGTACACCTCCCTTAGTGGTATAGTATCTGAACGCATCAATATCTGATCCAATCAGATCTATACTAGCGTCCCCAGCAGTTTAGGGTTCCCAAAAAGGCAGTGTTAGCGGGATCAGCCCAGATACCTGCTAGCACCTGTGTTTTGCCCCTCCGCCCGGCCCAACCCAGCCCACCCAAGTGCAGTATCGATAGATCACTGACACTTACAAAACACTAAACGCATAACTGCAGCGTTCGCAGAGTCAGGCCTGATTCCTGCGATCGCTAACAGTTTTTTTGGTAGCGTTTTGGTGAACTGGCAAGCACCAGCGACCTAGTACACCCCGGTCGTAGTCAAACCAGCACTGCAGTAACACTTGGTGACGTGGCGAGTCCCATAAGTGCAGTTCAAGCTGGTGAGGTGGCAAGCACAAGTAGTGTCCCGCTGCCACCAAGAAGACAAACACAGGCCATCGTGCCCATAATGCCCTTCCTGCTGCATTCGCCAATCCTAGTTGGGAACCCACCACTTCTGCAGCGCCCGTACTTCCCCCATTCACATCCCCAACCAAATGCAGTCGGCTGCATGAGAGGCATTTTCTTTATGTCCTCCCGAGTACCCCTACCCAACAAACCCCCCCAAAAAAGATGTTGTGTCTGCAGCAAGCGCGGATATAGGCGTGACACCCGCTATTTTTGTCCCTCCTGTCCTGACAATCCTGGTCTTTGCATTGGTGAATGTTTTGAACGCTACCATGCACTAGTTGAGTATTAGCGTAGGTTACAGCATTGCACAGACTAGGGCACACTTTCACAGGGTCTCCCAAGATGCCATCGCATTTTGAGAGACCCGAACCTGGAACCGGTTACAGTTATAAAAGTTACAGTTACAAAAAAAAGTGTAAAAAAAAAAAACACAAACAAAAATATAAAAAAAAAAAAAAAAATAGTTGTTTTATTGTTCTCTCTCTCTCTATTCTCTCTCTATTGTTCTGCTCTTTTTTACTGTATTCTATTCTGCAATGTTTTATTGTTATTATGTTTTATCATGTTTGCTTTTCAGGTATGCAATTTTTTATACTTTACTGTTTACTGTGCTTTATTGTTAACCATTTTTTTGTCTTCAGGTACGCCATTCACGACTTTGAGTGGTTATACCAGAATGATGCCTGCAGGTTTAGGTATCATCTTGGTATCATTCTTTTCAGCCAGCGGTCGGCTTTCATGTAAAAGCATTTCTAGCAGCCAATTAGCCTCTAGACTGCTTTTACAAGCAGTGGGAGGGAATGCCACCCCCCCACTGTCTTTCGTGTTTTTCTCTGGCTCTCCTGTCTCAACAGGGAACCTGAGAATGCAGCCGGTGATTCAGCCAGCTGACCATAGAGCTGATCAGAGACCAGAGTGGCTCCAAACATCTCTATGGTCTAAGAAACTGGAAGCTACGAGCATTTTATGACTTAGATTTCGCCGGATGTAAACAGCACCATTGGGAAATTGGGAAAGCATTTTATCACACCGATCTTGGTGTGGTCAGATGCTTTGAGGGCAGAGGAGAGATCTAGGGTCTAATAGACCCATTTTTTTTCAAAAAAGAGTACCTGTCACTACCTATTGCTATCATAGGGGATATTTACATTCCCTGAGATAACAATAAAAATTATTTTTTTAAAAAAATGAAAGGAACAGTTTAAAAATAAGATAGAAAAGCAAAAAAATAATAAAGAAAAAAAAAAAAAAAAGCACCCCTGTTCCCCCCCGCTCTTGCGCTAAGGCGAACGCAAGCGTCGGTCTGTTGTCAAATGTAAACAGCAATTGCACCATGCATGTGAGGTATCACCGTGAAGGTCAGATCGAGGGCAGTAAGTTTAGCAGTAGACCTCCTCTGTAAATCTAAAGTGGTAACCTGTAAAGGCTTTTAAAGGCTTTTAAAAATGTATTTATATTGTTGCCACTGCAAGTTTGTGCGCAATTTTAAAGCATGTCATGTTTGGTATCCATGTACTCGGCCTAAGATCATCTTTTTTATTTCATCAAACATTTGGGCAATATAGTGTGTTTTAGTGCATTAAAATTTAAAAAAGTGTGTTTTTTTCCCCAAAAAATGCGTTTGAAAAATCGCTGCGCAAATACTGTGTGAAAAAAAAAAATGAAACACCCACCATTTTAATCTGTAGGGCATTTGCTTTAAAAAAATATATAATGTTTGGGGGTTCAAAGTAATTTTCTTGCAAAAAAAAAAAAATTTTTTCATGTAAACAAAAAGTGTCAGAAGGGGCTTTGTCTTCAAGTAGTTAGAAGAGTGGGTGATGTGTAAAATAAGCTTCTAAATGTTGTGCATAAAATGCCAGGACAGTTCAAAACCCCCCCAAATGACCCCATTTTGGAAAGTAGACACCCCGAGCTATTTGCTGAGAGGCATGTCGAGTCCATGGAATATTTTATATTGTGACATAAGTTGCGGGAAAGAGACACATTTTTTTGAATAATGACAAATAAAAGAAAAAAAAATTACAAAAAGTTGTCACTAAATGATATATTGCTCAAACATGCCATGGGAATATGTGAAATTACACCCCAAAATGCATTCTGTTGCTTCTCCTGAATACGGGGATACCACATGTGTGAGACTTTTTGGGAGCCTAGCCGCGTACAGGACCCCGAAACCAAGCACCGCCTTCAGGCTTTCTAAGGGTGTAAATTTTTGATTTCACTCTTCACTGCCTATCACAATTTCAGAGGCCATGGAATGCCTAGGTGGCACAAACCCCCCCTCAAATGACCCCATTTTGGAAAGTAGACACCCCAAGCTATTTGCTGAGAGGTATAGTGAGTATTTTGCAGACCCCACTTTTTGTCACAAAGTTTTGAAAATTGAAAAAAGAAAAAAAAAATGTTTTTTCTTGGCTTTCTTCATTTTCAAAAACAAATGAGAGCTGCAAAATACTCATCATGCCTCTCAGCAAATAGCTTGGGGTGTCTACTTTTCAAAACGGGGTCATTTGGGGGGGGTTTGTGCCACCTGGGCATTCCATGGCCTCCGAAACTGTGATAGGCAGTGAAGAGTGAAATCAAAAATTTACACCCTTAGAAATCCTGAAGGCGGTGATTGGTTTTTGGGGCCCCGTACGCGGCTAGGCTCCCAAAAAGTCCCACACATGTGGTATCCCCATACTCAGGAGAAGCAGATAAATGTATTTTGGGGTGTAATTCCACATATGCCCATGGCCTGTGTGAGCAATATATCATTTAGTGACAACTTTGTGCAAAAAAAAAATGTCACTTTCCCGCAACTTGTGTCAAAATATAAAATATTCCATGGACTCAACATGCCTCAAAGCAAATAGCTTGGGGTGTCTACTTTCCAAAATGGGGTCATTTGGGGGGGGGGTTGTGTCATCTGGGCATTTTATGGACTTCAAAACAGTGATAGGTAGTGAGGAGTAAAATCAAAAATTTACGCCCTTAGAAATCCTGAAGGCGGTGATTGGTTTTTGGGGCCCCGTACGCGGCTAGGCTCCCAAAAAGTCCCACACATGTGGTATCCCCGTACTCAGGAAAAGCAGCTGAATATATTTTGGGGTGCAATTCCACATATGCCCATGGCCTGTGTGAGCAATATATCATTTAGTGACAACTTTTTGTAATTTTTTTTTTCTTTTATTTGTCATTATTCAATCACTTGGGACAAAAAAATAATATTTAACGGGCTCAACATGCCCCTCAGCAATTTCCTTGGGGTGTCTACTTTCCAAAATGGGGTCATTTGGGGGGGGTTTGTACCGCCCTGCCATTTTAGCACCTAAAGAAATGACATAGGCAGTCATAAACTAAATTCCAGAAAATGTACCCTAGTTTGCAGACGCTATAACTCTTGCGCAAACCAATAAATATACGCTTATTGACATTTTTTTTTACTAAAGACATGTGGCCGAATACATTTTGGCCTAAATGTATGACTAAAATTGAGTTTTTATTGGATTTTTTTATAACAAAAAGTAGAAAATATAATTTTTTTTCAAAATTTTCGATCTTTTTCTGTTTATAGCGCAAAAAATAAAAACAGCAGAGGTGATCAAATACCATCAAAAGAAAGCACTATTTGTGGGAAGAAAAGGACACAAATTTCGTTTGGGTACAGCATTGCATGACCATGCAATTAGCAGTTAAAAAGACGCAGTGCCAAATTGGAAAAAGTCCTCTGGTCCTTAAGCAGCATAATGGTCCGGTCCTTAAGTGGTTAAATACCTAGGGTCAGCCCAGCTGGGAAGGAGTTGTTGGAGGTGAAAGAACTGGAGATGGAGTGTTAGGCTGTCGGGGCCTTTGAGGAAGTCCCCCAGTCTGGGGGGGTGACCTTGGGCCAGGGGCTCGCAGCTGAACAGGAACCCCACACAACCCAAGGGGTGTCCTGAACAGGAGAGGACAGCAGGGAATACTGCTGGGCAAGTCTCCAGGAGGTATCCACCAGGTGTTGGTGAGTGATAGACAGCCAGGAACACTGGGGGAGGCATGCCGGAGCGGATTGGGAGGATGCAAACTGAGATGGATGTAGAGCCAGTAAGGACTGGTGTCAAGGGCGGTGAAAGCAGGCAACTGCAGCCAGGAGGGATGTCAGAATCTGAAGAGGACTGCCTAGGAGCAGTAGTCCACCAAAGAGGGCAGCCAACATCAGAACTTTAATTTGCTAAACAATAGGGGCCCGCGGACCCTGCCTGCAATAAGGCACTTTTGCTAAGGCTTGGCTGAAGCCACTATCATGTCTAACCATGTGTTAGCTGAACCTGAAGAATTGTGCTAGAGGGAGAAGGAGAGATAGTCTGCAGCAAGTGTTGTGCAGGAGGAGAGTTCTAAAATGTTCCAAACCATGCAAGAATCTTTTTCTGGGCATCCCATGAATTCCTTAACCCCATCCAAGTTCTAATCCCTCAATAAAATACAAAAAAAAAGCTGATGGACTTGTTCATTGTCTTGGAGTGTCTGGAAGCGAATGCCTGGCTGGGCAGGGTGACAGGTGGGTCACATCAGTCAGCCGCCCCTACGGGGGTACAGCTACGTTTGGGGGCTCGTTCCGGGACCACCTGTTCACAGGTAATTTGCCAGTCATTGCCCCTAGCAACTGAGGTTGACCGAGCCGAGGAACTTTTTGCTCTGCCACCATTGAGGGTTGAACTCAAGGGAAGAACTTGTGTGCTCTGCATACTGTTTTAGTGCTGTAACAAGTGCCAATATCCATTGCAACCAGCAAGGACTGTCACTACTTATTGTTCCTGCTACCCAGTTGCCCCAACCGGTGCTGAGACGGACACTTGTACCAATCCTGCAATTTAGGAACTGTTCACTATGTGCTTTTACCCGTGGCAACCACGCCAGGTTACCGCGCCTATGGATTACAAATATGTCCAGCGTTCTGCTATTACTGGACGTTTCACTGTGGTTTACAAATATGTCCAGCGTTTTGCTAATGCTCGACATCTTGAACTTTGCTCCAAACCCCTGATAAAGACAGTAAAATAAGCCTGAGAATGTCCACTGTTTCCCGGGTTGATCAGAAGAAGCTTACAGGTGCCTATGTTATACCAGGTCTCTACATGGAGGCATTGGCTACAATCTTTACTGTTGCTAATGGCAACCACCGGACAAGTCAGCGGTCATCTGCCCTTAGTTGCTTGGGCACAGTCGGTGCAGAACAACATGCCTGGACAAGTCCTGCTAGCGTCAGCATGCCTGCCAGCTTCAGTATGTTCAACAAGGGGTTACAGCAGCGTGCCCAGGGAGGAGCTTGTCTATCAGTTCCACAGGCGCTAGCCTATCTGGAAGTGAGTGGGCATTGCCATGCCCTGGAGAAGACCAAAAGTTTCCTGCTAGCAGCAGACACCATGGGGCAGAGGAAGATGGCAGAGGGTAGTCAGCTGCCACCTACCTTATGATGGTTGCCTGATAAGCAGGAGCGGGCACTGGTGGACACTGGTGTCCGGCTGGAGCCCTGTGGAGGGCTAGCCATGGGAGTGATTGATGTAGCAGTGTGACTCTGCCTGCTCTGACAACGGTGGTCACTGCTTGGACCCAGTGCGGCCATTGTGGGGAGCCCCTCACCCGGCTGGGACCCATCCAACAAGAGCCGCAGTACTACACTGTAGATCTGCTATCAGGACTCTGTAGTCTACAGCTGCGGAAGATCAGGAAGGCCCAAGAGGGCCTGGAATCATCCCCTAAAGGCCGAGTGGAGTTGTGGCCTGGTGACCCTTCCGTGAATAATGAGGACATCGATGGAGGAGAGACTGCTGTGACCTCTGGCCTGGCTAGGGGCCTAGCGACTGTAAGTACTGCCATGCAGTAGCCAGATGCAACCCCTGAAGAGCAGGCCAGCTCTAAGTCCCTTGCCATCCCTGTCTGGAGGGAGCCTTTGCCAGATGAAGGTGCGCCTTCAGGGGAGCTGAACGGGGAAAGCAAGGGCCAGGTCATTGATTGGGGTTCCCCCAGAGTGCAGGCCAAGTTTGGGTCTCTTGAAAGGGTGGTGGAGTGGTCGTCCCCTAGCGAAGACTCTGAAGAGGAGTGGAAAACCGGGGAATCCCAAGTCCTTGACAGTAGAGAAGGGCCAGAGCCAGCAGTGAGGCCTGAGCAAGCCACAAGAACCCTAACAAGTAGCCGGCAGCTCTTTCTAAACAGGCCTTCTACTAACCAGACCAGAGCGCCCACCTAACATCAGTGTGAGGGCATCAGATGCCTGCGTTTTTCAGGGAACAGGGAATCCTAAAGATTCTCCTGTTTTCAAAGAGTAGAGGAGGGTGGCTCTGGAGTGGGGCCTGGACTTCCCATATGTCCCTCCCCAGACTATGGATGTCGTAGAGAGCTTCCGGGAGGAATGGAAGGACAACCTAGTCTGGGACTACCTACACATTCCCAAGCCATTGCGGGTGCAAGACAGAGACATTCGAGAGGAATGGAGGCTTTGGAGATCGATTTATAGAGACTGAGTACTTGTGTTCAGGGTGGGTCGGCCAAAGCAGTGTTATTCGGTCTCCAGGGAAGAAGGAGGGGACCATGAGGTTGCTCGATCCTCGTTTCAATGCCTAAAGAGGACTGTGAGGAGTCGCAAAATGCATTGAATGAGCCATAGACTGCTGGAAAGTTGCAGCATGTGTTCTTTCTCTTTTTTTTCCCTGATTTGCAGGAATGGACCAGCCTGCCACCCTGTGCCTGATGAAAGAAATGTCCTGTCACAAGGGTGAGGTTAATTTCAGCATGTAACTCTTTTATTGAGCCTGTATGTCCCTCCCACCAGGAACTCCAGAAGAGAACTGTCCATAATGTATAAACGTTTTTTTTCCCCTATTGTTTCTGTTAGCAGGTTATAACCCCCTCCTGACAGAACAAGAACAAAAAAAATGTGTGTGCACCTGCGGAGTCAGGTACCATCTCATTGATGTTTTTTGTGTTAGTTCCTATAATGAAGTGGGACTAGTGGACTTATAGATTGAGCTCAAGGCTGTCTGCTATTGTTGTTCAGTAAATTGTACTTGGAAATCTGCCTCCCAGTCCCTAAAAGTTAAGATTTATTGAACACTTTTTCTTGTAGGTGTAGCACCCTGGTGTTAGGCAGGGTTGCTAACAAATCTAGTTTATTAGGTGGTAACTAGCCTGGCTGATTGTTAGGGGATTCACATATTTTTTCCCTAAATCTGGATTTGGTGCATCTCTCTCTCTCTTCTGTCAATAGGTGGCACTGCTGCCTTTGGCATTAGAATGACAAGATCACTTTGAGTTAGACATAATTTCTCAGCCAATCAGAGTAGCTACTTTGCATGCTGGGATAGTCTATTTAAGGGAAAGGAGTCAGGTGATCAGTGTTCTTTTAGCCCCAGGCTGAGGCCTGGGGGCTGTATGTGAAGCAGCAGCTGAAGTTTAGTCCTGAAGCCTGAGGCCTAGCCACGTGTGTAGAGGCTCAGCCCAAGGGAAGTTTGATCGTTTCAAAGGTTCAGCCGGTTGGGGAACCGAGTATTGCCAGAGGTGAAGGAGAAGCAGTTGCCACATGGGACAACCACTCCTGTTACCAGAGGCAAGTAAGAACCAGAGGTCAGAGATAAAGGGGACATAGTCCTGTTATCAGAAACCAGGTTTGTGAAGTTTGAGGAAGTACCAGAGCAGCCTTTTTCACTAACCAGGTACGTTGAACAAGTTGGGAAAGCTTCAGCGTTCAAGTCAGGGACCCAGTGGGTGAGCGTAGGTGACACTTGAAGATGATTCAGTGAGTTAGCTGAGAGCCAAGCCAGGGACCCAGCAGGTAGCATGAGTGACGCTTGGAGTGTACAGCGGGTTAGCTGTGGAAGAGCTCAGGGGATCCAGCGGTCGGCTAGGATCTGAAGGTCTGTTGAGAAGACTGGGAGCTCAGTGAGAAAATCTACAGAAGGAGTCTGTGAGATGTGAGTGAAGATCTTCAACTGAGTTAAAGGAGGAGTCCAGCATGAGCTTGTTTGGCTGGGCTTCTCCTCTAGGTCACAGGAGTGCAATTCCTTTTGCACTCTTGTGACCCGAGAGCGGTCTGAAGTCCTATGCTGACTCAGCTCTCTGCTGATGTCACTGTAATCAGTCCAGGCACCGCGTCATCCTGACTTTAGAAGTCTGGATCTGCCAGGTGCCTGGACTGATGGCCATCTCAGCCTCTCAGTGAGCCGCTAAGACGGCCGCTCCCCGCTCCCCCACTGCTCAGCTCTCCAGTGAGCAACGAGGAGCAGAGCAGGAGAACTGCTGACTGACAGGCAGCAGCTCTCTGCTTGGGGATCTGTGAGAACCGAGCCAACCACGATGTTCGATCGCTCAGTTCTCAGTGCAGAGATGCCGGGGGACAGATGCAGCATCAGTCCGATGCTGAATCCACCTAGGTAAGTATGATTATAGGATAAAAAAAAAATTCCTATACTTCTCTTTTAAGTGTGCAGATCTACATTAAAGTTGGAGAGTTCAGTTTCCATGGGAGATAGCAATTATACAAATACGGTGCTGCAACCAGCTTAAAGGCTGTCAACTTGTATAGCTGTCTGCCTATTTTGTCTCAGAGTCTGCTAATTGCTATTGCATCTACCCAAGGGTGTCCTGGCCCTAACCCTCTCTCCCCAGTTCTTGTTAAGAGACAATAAATCTCTTTTGTTCGCATCCAAAAAGTGATTGGCGCCCAACTATTCCTTATTGCAATACACCCACTATGCCTAGTAACCCACTCTACAAGGAAGGATGTCAGCTCTCCTTAACTCTGGAGGTCACCATCAAGTCTCTAGGGGTCAGGAACACCGATACATTTGGCGCCCAATGTGGAGCAAAGGGGTTATTCCTACAGGGGTCATCCCTAGCAACGGACTGCAACTATCCTGGGATTTCATCTTACTCCATGGGAAGGTGGCAAGTAACATCTCTGTTACTCATAGACTATGTCATTATCCCTCTAAGCTATGTGGGGAAGAACCAACTTGTCTCATTGCTCATGGGAGAGTGTTAGCCTGGTCTTTTGTCACTTTACGCCAGTGCTGCAGGGGTTAAGGTAGACTCTATTAAAGTTTTGGCGCACCGCACGAGGAAGAAGGTGGGCGCTAAAGTTTCTGGCGAGCATGTGAACCCATCCCTTGGCAGGGGGAGGAGTTGCCGCTCTGCAGGGGAGGAGAAGGAGACACTGCTGTGCACACAGCCATTACCAGTACACGTGTTGCGACACTTTTATCAAGCGGAGAGTATGGCGTAGTTCGGAGTCCCGATGTCGGACTGGAAAGTCTATGTTTCGGGCATCGGTCTACCCCCACGGGAACTACAGATGAATTGGGATAAGTGTGTCACCATTCCAGCTCAGGAAGTTCCTGAGAACCCTGCCGCTGTCACTCGGCTTACTGAAGTGGCTGCTCCTTCAACCATTGTAGCTGCTCCAAAGTCAGGTATATCAGTTAGCTCCCCAGGCCGCGGTCGGGCCCATCTGTGTTCTCTGATGATGGAACCTCCTGGGGAGAAAACAACTGAACCTGGTAAGCCTGATGTAAGTGAGGGCAGTGTGCCTGTGGGGACTGTAAAACCTGTGGCCACTAGGGGAGCAGAGTTTGAAAAGTCTGCTGCTGTTAGTTCAAAACGCAACTTGCTCCTGACCAAAGAGTATTCCACTGAATCAGATTCCAATATTCCGTCTGATCGGATCTCTGAACTATTTTCGGATACTATGTTGTGGCTTGAGAGGTGGTCTGAAAGTGATGTTGAACAACAGTGTGAGTCTACAGAGGAGGAAATTCTTTCTACTATCCAAGCCTCCAGCATTAGGCCTGAGATTGTCTGCATCTACATCTGAAGTTCCTTGTCATGCAAGTTCCTTAGAAGATAACCATGGGTGGATTGTGCTAAAACTGCAAAGTTCCACTGCAATTATTGTTGCTGTTCTGTAAAGTTATTCATTGGGGCTAATGACTATATCGTCCATACCATGTTCACTTTGTGCATACGGCCTGTGTCAGGGGCCGAGAATCTTATTGTCACTAACCTGGGACTATGGTTGCTGAGTAACCCACACTGTGTCATTGCTCGGAAGCCTAAACAAGTTGATGTGCAACTTTGGCTTACCACTATTGGAGCATCTGGAAAGTCTGTTCAACTACTTGCTCATCATTGCTATTAGTAACACCATTCAGCTATTGAAAGACTGTAACAAGTTCATCTTGACCAAAGTGGATTACAAAATGTGCTAGTGGAGTTGTGTTGACTTTGCCTGAAGTTGCCCGTTCTGTTCTGCTGGACTGTGTTCCTAAATCCCAGCAGTTGCAGGAAGTGCCCCACAAGAGTCATGCTGGCCTATGCATGGAATTGCCTCCCTCTGAAAAGTAACATTCCTATCTGATTTTGTGAACTTTCAGCGTGTTTGTTTCTTCATTAAGTGAGGAAAATTTATCTCAGTCCCCGGCTGTGCTAAGGACAGACTGAGAAATACTTAAAGTGCGAAGGGAATTGGTCGACCAGGAAAACGGACAGTTCTTTAAGAATTACAGTCATTTGCATGTTGATATGGCTAAAGTGCCATTTGTATATGTCAGGAACCATGAATCAGACTGAGACAGAAGTGCAGTAAAAATCACACTATTTGGGGCGTGGTTTGAGGGCGCTCGTGAATGGCCACCTAGAACAAATGCTCCGCCGGCCAGAGAGAACTACGGAGCGCCAAAATCCTGTATCGACAGCACAAACACCGCCATCCGCATCCCACACAGCGATGGAGACCCGGAGAGCGCTGTCCAGCAAATATAAAGGAGAATACAGGCCGAAATAGCTCCTGCCCTTTTTCCTGAAACCAGCTCCGCAGGTCAGTGGGAACCAAAATGGCGCCAGCGCAGCCGCCACAAGCAAGGCATATACAGACCTCCCAGATGCCAACCCTGATGATACAGACGACATCCAGCCCATGCTGTCCCCCAATGACCAAGCAGAAGGCAGCCCCACTTCAGGCAGACTTGCAAAGGCTAGGATGTGGATGGATACACCTCTGTCCTCCAAACACACTGAGGCCCAGCTTTTTAACCCCCTTCAATCTAATCAGGCCCTTCAATCGTCTATGGCAGCATTTCCTACCACAGGACAGCCTGTATTAGACACAACATTAAAGGACATGCTCTTATCTCTTCAATCCTCCCTGGTGACAGATCTCTTCTCCTTGATTTTAAAATTCTCCTCAGACATACATACCATGGGAGACAGAATTACATACATTGAGACCAAAATGGAGGACAGCACCACCACTATCAATGATCTTGTAGATGCATATGAGGATGTGAAGGAAGAGCAACACTGGATCAAATCTAAATTGTCAGATTTAGAGGACAGATCCTGTCCTAACAACGTCAAATTAAGGGGGGTCCCCGAATCTGTTCCACCAACAGCTCTCCATAAATTCACCCAAGACCTCATGTGCGCTATTTTGCCTGATGCTACACTGCTTGAAATCACTATAGCAGAATCCACAGAATAGCCAAACTGCCCCATCTGTCAGTGTCTGTGCCCAGGGATGTGCTTATGAGAGTGTACTTTTTCCACGCTAAGGAAAAACTCTTAACAGCAGCCAGACACAAATCCGCTCTCCCAGCTCCGTTTCACAGGATCCAACTTTTCCCTGACCTCTCCAAATACACCCTCCAATTGCGATGTCACTTGAACCTGGTAACAAAAGCCATGAATAACCAGAAGATACAATGCAAGTGGAGATATCCTGCGACCATACTAGTCACCAGGAATGGAAACTCTCATACCATTTCCACCCTAACTGGAGGGATAAAACTACTCCTTGCATGGGGAATTATCATAGATCCACCACAAGACAACAACCCATTCTCAGTTACAAAACGCCCGCTACAGCAACGGGAAAGGTACTCTGATAAACAACAAGGCAAACAAGGCTGACACCAATGCCTAAAGGGCTTGCAATCCTGACAGGAATGTTCTCTCTGGCCTCAGGCTCACACAACCTATTGTTGCACTTGACTGTTTACCCCCCAGAGAATTTGCTGATTTCAGCCTATTTTTTTCTGCTGAATTCCATGCTACACTTACGAAACTTTGCCCGGCAACCTGTTCTTTATTTTTACTTGTTATACAGTTTTATTTTCTAGATATAGCATTCCAGCTCAGATGCCAAAGAACCACAGAAACGTAGAGCCAAACCTCCTCATTTCAGAAGACAACCTTCTTTCCACAACTGAGGTTCCTACTGATTCGTCGCCAAACCATGAGTGACTAAGCCCTACACACACACACCACCAAACATAGTGAACATGCCACTCAATATATTATCTATCAATGCAAACAGCTTCAACCACCCCGCAAAAAGCCACTCTCTTTGGAAGACTGCCCAAGACCACAAATGCGATCAACTATGTGTACAGGAGACACATTTCTCCTCCACAGCTTCGCCCAAATGCTCAAACAAGAACTTCCCACACATCTACAAAGCCTCCCTCTCCTCCAAACAACGTGCATCATTTATTGCCATTAGAGACTCCATTGCCTTCCAACTCCACCACTCAGTACTGGACCCTAATGGTCGATATGTGATATTGACCTGTTCTATCAACAACACGAAGTACACCTTACTAAATATATATGCCCCTAAAAACCACCAGATGCAGTTTTTATACAAAGTAATGCGCTCACTCAAGCCTATTCAACAAGGCCACCTCATTGTTTGCGGAGACTTTAACGTTGTACCCGATACGCACCTAGATTCAACATTAACAGCCATAAATTTTCTTCACACAAGAACTCTATGATGTCTGGAGATGCCACCATGGTTCTGAAAGAGACTTTACGTATTTCTCACCAGTGCATAAATCGTACTCTCGCATAGATCTCTTTCTGGTTAACAAATGGCTCTTACAAAAAACCCAATCCTCTGATATCCACCCTGTGACGTCAGAGGGGGTCACCCGTTACATAACAGGTGACCTTGCCCCCTCTGATGTCACGGGGAATGCCACAGGGAAGTCCCCGTCAAGTCCCCGTGCATCAGAGGGGGGCATGGTCACCAAGTGGCCCCACCCTCCATTATTTAAGAACTGTCGGAAGACGAGAAGCGTCACACAGCGGGAGCCTCCCATCCAATCATGGATGCAGAGCAGTCCGAGAAGAAGATGAAGAGAAGAAGGCGCCGCGGAGGAAGATGCCGGACGAGAACACCGGAGGAAGAACCAGAAGAACCAGAAGAAGAAGAGGATGGAGGAAGAAACCAAAGGAAGATAGAGGATAGAAGAAAGAAGATAGAAGATAGAAGAAAGAGGAAGCATTTAAATAAAGAAATTGTCAAAAACTGTCTCTTGTCAATTTTAATATTTTTGACACTTTTTTGTGAAATAGTTACCATTTCACACAGGGGGGAGGGCCGGAATCTGGGGGTCCCTTTGTTAAAACCCCCCGCCCGCAGACCCCCACAACCACCGGGCAAGGGTTGTGGGGATGAGGCCCTTGTCCCCATCAACATGGGGACAAGGTGTTTTGGGGGGCTACCCCAAAGCACCCTCCAAATGTTGAGGGCATGTGGCCTGGTACAGTTCCGGAGGGGGCGCTCTCTTGTCCTCCCTCTTTTCCTGCGGCCTGCCACGTTGCGTGCTCGGACCTGAAGGGTCTGGTATAGATTTTGAGGGGGACCCCACGCTATTTTTTTTTTTTCATTTTGGCCAGGAGTTCCCCTTAAAATCAATACCAGACCTGAAGGGCCTAGTATGAAATTTAGGGGGACCCCCCACATCATTTTTTTAAAATTTTGGTTCGGGGTTCCCCTGTGGGGAATTCCCATGCTGTTTTTATCAATGGACTTTTATGTGTATTGTCGGACCGGCAATTCATTATAGCCGCGAGTAGTTTTAAATGACTTTTTTTTCTTTTGAAATGTCATTTTGCTGTCAGACTGTTCTAAACACGGGAAACATGCGCCCCTTTACAGGCATACTATAGACACCCCCCAGGTATGAAATTTAAAGGAAGATTACACTTTTATTGTTTCACATTAAGCATTATTAAAATCACTACTCCCGAAAAAACGTCCATTTTTAAACTTTTTTTTGCATTGATCCATGTCCCCTGGGGCAGGACCCAGGTCCCCAAACACTTTATGACAATACCATGCATATAAGCCTTTAAAATTAGCACTTTTGATTTCTCCCATAGACTTTTAAAGGGTGTTCCGCGGCTTTCGAATTTGCAGAGAACACCCCAAATTGTTCGCTGTTCGGCGAACTGGCGAACAGTCGATGTTCGAGTCGAACATGAGTTCGACTCGAACTCGAAGCTCATCCCTACCCACAACACATAGCGGACGCATTCAGCGCATACTACAGCGATCTACAGTGTATAACCTCAGTCACAACCAAACCACACATCAACCTTCCCTAGAAGATATCAATACCTTTCTTAACCATGTTAACCTTCCAAAAATAGCCTACCGAACAGGAAAAATACTTAAACACACCCTTCACGACCCAAGAAATACAATCTAGTATAACACAACTACCTGCAGGCAAATCTCCTGGACCTGATGGCTTGACCGGAGAATACCATAAGCAGTTCTCACACATCTTAGCCCCGCATATGTGTAGACAGTTGCATTCTTTTTCGTCCGAATGCATTTTCGTCCGAATTTCAGGTATTTTCATTATTGTTTTAACAAACAATAACGAAAGTGCAGACTCCGAAAAACAAAAGATCCGACATAAACAAATGCTTTATTTTCGTTTTCGTTGCTACAACAGTTCGATATAGATAAAAGATTCGACATGATGATGACAATAACAATCTGTGTCCATCAAACCTGTGGTCGAATGTGCCTAACCTTAACTCTATTAGTCCAAGATTATTCTACATAGAGAGAAAAGATTCGATGTAGGGGGGAAAAGATAAATAAAAATAATGATGAATGTTATTGGCTGATTGTAACCAAAGAGGAGGAGCAGTAAAATAGCTAGAACTAAGTACACACGTACTTTGGCTTATGGTGTCTGTTGAAAGTTCTAAGAAGATTCGACGGAGCAGGTAAGCAGTTTAACGGAGCAGTTTAACTGCTCCGCCGAATCTTCTTTGAACATTCAGCAGACATCATAAGCCTTCAATGACAGATTCGACCTTAATTTGGATTTTCGGACAAATGCAATTTTTTAACGAAAAACTAGATAAATAAAAACGAATTTCGGGAGTAACTTAATAAATTTATTTTTCGGACGAAAACGAAATTCCGAAACAAAATATTTCAGCGTGCACATGTCTACATATGTGCACAATTTTCAACAACATTGCTTCCTCTTCCTCTTTCCCATCTGAAATGCTCCAAGCAACAATAACACTCCCTAAACCAAAGAAGGAGCCGCCCCCCCCCCCCAAATTTTAGGCCCATTTCCCTTCTCAATCTAGACATAAAAATGTATGCAAAAATTATAGCAAAATGCCTACATGATATACTATCATCCCTCATCCACAATGATCAAACAGGATTCACAAAAGGACGCCAGGCATCTTTCGCCACTAGAAGACTCATTGATATTATCCACCATGCAGAATCCACCGGAACGCCTTCTCTTCTCCTATCACTTCTCCTATCACTTCTCCTATCACTTGGATCCCTGCTCCCCTTAGCATACCCTCCACCAATGAGAGCATCAGCTAATGCATGGCTTAGGTTGGCCAAATCTACAATACCCGCAAGAGATTCTATTTCCCTGCCTATCCCAACAGAGACCATGAACACACTAACACCAGATCTTGGATTAACACACTGGCAAAAAAGGGCATTAAACACATACAGGATCTATTCCTGGGAAAGAAACTTAAACCTTTTAACCAACTGTGCCATGAATATCACCTCCCAGCCTCGGAACACTTTAAATACATCCGCATATCTCACTGCTTATGATACAGAGCCGACCCAATGTACCACATTTCTGCTGAAGCCTGGCGTTACCTCACTGATCCAACACCAACACTCCAGAAAAGAACAGAATTTACTAAACTTAAACCCCATCTACAGTGGGAATCAGACCTGGGCAAAACCTATTTAGACCAACAATGGACAGAAGCAATTGGGTCAGTATTCAAATATACTCACTGCACTACTCTATGGGAGATGTATCAAAAAATCTCATTGAGATGGTACCTGACCCCTGACAAGCTAGCCACTTTTTGGACCCCAACATTCTGACTCATGTTGGAGGTGCCATGGAGCAAGGGGAGATGTATTCCATATATTTTGGACTTGCCCTGTACTACAACCCTTTTGGGCACACATCTTCAGAATATTGGGAGATATCACAAAAACTAATATACCGCAGGCTCCAGCACTCGCCCTACTAAACCTTACAATAGGCACTATACCACTCCAATTTAGAATTATAACAACTCATGTTCTCCTAGCAGCAAAATTAAACCTAACAAAACTGTGGAAATCCAACAAAGCCCCTACTATCAAAGGTACATTAGAAATAGTAAACACACACTCCTCATATGAAATATTGCTGTCCTTTAGCAGAGGTACACATGCCAAGACGATAGCTCTCTGGCAACCATGGGTAAACTGGCTTAAGAATAGCTAAACCACCACAACCACATACAGAATGTGGCTATGAAACCTGACTACAATATTTTCAATGATATGACCTAGAAGTACCATAGATCCCTCTCATTATGAAAGCACAAAAGTGTCAACACACTTAGTATACCATTCAAATGTCTTCACACCTTTGTTGTTATCTTTTAGTAATGTTTCTTTAGCTCACCCTACAAAAATGAGGAATTGGGTAGATTTGCCTCCTGGACACAGATTGCTCCCAGTTGGGGTGCCCAGAGAGAGAGAGATACTGCACACTAAGCACTAAGAGCCCCATCATGCCCTTCTGGGAGAGAGGCGTTTAGCCTCAGACAACAATGTGAGATTCTTATGGTCAGTAATAGGGATGAGCCGAACACCCCTCGGTTCAGTTCGCACCAGAACCTGCGAGCGGCTCGAAAATTCGCACAAACGTTAGGACCCCATTGACGTCTATGGGACTCGAACGGTCAAAATCAAAAGTGCTAATTTTAAAGGCTAATTTGCATGGTATTGTCCTAAAAAGGGTTTGGAGACCCGGGTCCTGCCCCAGGGGACATATATCAATGCAAAAAAAAGTTTTAAAAACGGCCGTTTATTTCGGGAGCAGTGATTTTAATGATGCTTAAAGTGAAAATTTTTTTTTTAATATTTCTTTAAATATCGTACCTGGGGGGTGTCTATAGTATGCCTGTAAAGTGGCACGTGTTTCCCATGTTTAGAACAGTCCCTGCACAAAATGACATTTTTAAAGGAATAAAAGTCATTTAAAATGGCTTGCGGCTTTAATGTAATGTCGGGTCCTGGCAATATGGATGAAAATCAGAGAGACAAACGGCATGGGTACCCCCCCCCCAGTCCATTACTAGGCCCTTTGGGTCTTGTATGGATATTAAGGGGAACCCCGCACCCAAATTAAAAAAAGGAAAGGCCACCAGGCCCTATATACTCTGAACAGCAGTATACAGGCGGTGCAAACAAGACAGGGACTGTAGGTTTGTTGTTAAGTAGAATCTGTTTGTAATTTAGAACTGGTACATTTTTAACGTGTTTAGCTCCAGCCAAAAAATCTATTTTAATCTTTTTGGAAAACATAGGGAAGGGTTATCACCCTGTGACATGTGTTTTGCTGTCTGTGCTCCTCTTCAGAAGATTTCACCTCACTTTCTGTCCCAATGACAAATGTTTTTAGAAAATTTGAGGTTTTTAGTGAAACAAGTATTGGTGATAAAGCATCAGTGGAAAGGAGAAACTTTTTTCCCATATTAATTCTTACAGGAGAGAATTTCCCTTCCTAGGGGTGGATTTCATCTCACTTCCTGTTGTCTCCTTCCGTTTGCAAGTAGGAGTTGTTTGTAAGTTGGATGTTTGAAAGTAGGGGCCTGCCCTATATACTCTGCAGAAATTTGGGCCTTAGGTGTTGGTGTTGCAACAACACTGTAAGCCCTCAGAGGGCCCTGCTGTGAAATATTAGATCAAGAATTGTAATTAAATGTCCCTGTTGAACAGGGGCAGAAAACTTGGGCCTTTGGTGATGGTGGTGGTGGTGCTGGTGCCACAACACTGTAAGTCCTCACAGTTACTCTTGGTGGGCGCTGGAACGGGCCCTGCTGTGAAATATTATATCAAGAATTCCCGGGGGCTGAAAAATTGGGACTTAGGCACTGGTGCTGGTGCCACAACACTGCAACCCCTCACAGATACTCTAGTTGGAGTGCAGGAACTAGCCCTGCTGCAAAGAATTGCATCAAAAATTGTAATTACACGCCCCTGTTAAACAGGGGCTGAAAAATTGGGCCTTAATCACTGGTGTTGGTGCCACAACACTGCAACCCCTCACAGATACTCTAGTTGGAGCGCAGGAACTATCCCTGCTGCAAAGAATTGCATCAAAAATTGTAATTACACGCCCCTGTTAAACAGGGGCTGAAAAATTGGGCCTTAGGCACTGGTGCCACAACACTGCAACCCCTCACAGATACTCTAGTTGGAGCGCAGGAACTAGCCCTGCTGCAAAGAATTGCATCAAAAATTGTAATTACATGCCCCTGTTAAACAGGGGCTGAAAAATTGGGCCTTAGGCACTGGTGCTGGTGCCACAACACTGCAAACCCTCACAGATACTCTAGTTGGAGCGCAGGAACTAGCCCTGCTGCAAAGAATTGCATCAAAAATTGTAATTACACGCCCCTGTTAAACAGGAGCTGGAAAATTGGGCCTTAGGCACTGGTGGTGGCGCCCAGAACCAAAAATGTTCTTACAAGCTATCAGCATGATCATTGAGGAGGAAGAGGATAATTGCTCAGCATAACAGGATAGTCACTCAGCATCAGCATAGGCAGTCTTTGAAGGGATCTGACATTTCAAAAAAAAATATTCGGTTACATCAGCATCAGGTGCTTGGTAGCTGATGGTGATCCAAGACTGTTTCATTTTTATGAAGGTCAGTCGATCGACCAAGTCGGTGGACAGACGCAACCGGTGATCGGTTACAAAGCCTCCAGCAGCACTGAATGTGCGTTCCGAAAAAACGCTGGATGCAGGAAGGCCAGTAGCTCAATTGCATACTGTGCAAGCTCTGACCAGTAATCCATCCTCAAGACCCAGTAACCCAGAGGATTTTCGGTGGGAAAGGTGTCCAAGTCAGATCTTGCCCCTAGGTATTCCTGCACCATGTAAAACAGACGCTGGCGATGGTTGCTGGAACCGATCATACCTTGGGCTGCGGACTAAAAAATTGTCTGAACGCATCGGTCAGATGGCCACCTTCTCCACCGCTCCTTCTTTGACTGACCGAAGCCAAAGCAACACGTTGTCCAGGAACAGGAGTTTGTAACCTCCCAGTCTCCGGGAACGTGTTGCACAGACCTTTCTGCAAGGCCTCCCAAAGATGTTTCATCCTCTGCTCCCTCTACGATGGCAAGATAAGGTCTGCAACATTACCCTTGTAACGTGGATCAAGGAGGGTTGCCAGCCAGTATTGATCCCTCTCCTTGATACCACGAATACCAGGATCCTTCCGCAGGCTTTGCAGGATCAGGGAGGCCATGCAGCATAGGTTTGCTGAGGCATTCGGTCCGAAGTCCTCTGGGTCACTAAGGACTAAGGATGATCCAAACACCCCCCCCGGTTCGGTTCACACCAGAACTTGCGAACAGACCAAAACTTCGCAAGAACTTTAGAACCCCATTGAAGTCTATGGGACTCGAACGTTCAAAATCAAAAGTGCTAATTTTAAAGGCTAATATGCATGGTATTTTCCTAAAAAGTGTTTGGGGACCCGGGTCCTGCCCCAGGGGACATGGATCGATGCAAAAAAAAGTTTTAAAAACGTCCGTTTTTTCGGGAGCAGTGATTTTAATAATGCTTAAAGTCAAACAATAAAAGTGTAATATCACTTTAAATTTCGTACCTGGGGGGTGTCTATAGTATCAAAACACTGGCCACCGCCCACACCCATAACTGGCCTTCACAGTAAGGAGCACATGGAGGGCATATACATGTAAGACAAAGACAATTCCATAGCTCAACTCACCAACCAGTCTGCTGACCAACCAAATTAGCCTGTCTAACCGTCTGTTAAAAGCAGGGGTTTAGTTAGCACACATTTATGTGTGCTAACTAAACCCCTGCTTTTAACAGACGGTTAGACAGGCTAATTTGGTTGGTCAGCAGACTGGTTGGTGAGTTGAGCTATGGAATTGTCTTTGTCTTATGGGTGTCTATAGTATGCCTGTAAAGGGGCACATGTTTCCCGTGTTTAGAACAGTCTGACAGCAAAATGACATTTTAAAGGAAAAAAAGTCATTTAAAACTACTCGCGGCTATTAATGAATTGCCAGTCCCGAGTCTCCCGACAATACACATAAAAGTTAATTGATAAAAACGGCATAGGAATTCCCCACAGGGGAACCCCGAACCAAAATTTGAAAAAAAAATGACGTGGGGGTCCCCCTAGGCCACATGCCCTCAACATTGGGAGTGTGCTTTGGGGTCCCCCCTAAAGCACCTTGTCCCCATGTTGATGAGGACAAGGGCCTCATCCCCACAATCCTGGCCGGTGGTTGTGGGGGTCTGCGGGTGGGGGGCTTATCGGAATCTGGAAGTCCCCTTCAACAAGGGGACCGCCAGATCCCGGCCCTCCCCCCCTGTGTGAAATGGTAAGGGGTACTTTACCTACCATTTCACAAGAAAACTATTAAAAACGTTAAAAATGACAAGAGACAGTTTTTGACAATTCCTTTACCCGGTGACCTCGCCCGCCTCTGACACACGGGGGACTTCCCTGTGGCATTCCCTGTGATGTCAGAGGGGGGCGGGGTTACCCGTTACGTAACGGGTGACCCCCTCTGAAGTCACAGGGAATGCCACAGGGAAGTCCCCGTGCGTCAGAGGGGGGCGGGGTCACTGGGTGGCCCTGCCCTCCGTTATATAAGAACCGTCAGAAGAGGAGAAGAGTCACACAGCGGGAGCCTTCCATCCAATCGTGGATGCATAGTGGCCCGAGAAGAAGATGAAGAAAAGAAGATGAAGACAAGGAGGCGCAGCGGAGAAAGATGCTGGACGAGAACACCAGAAGAACCAGAAGAACCAGAAGAGGAAGAAGATGGAGGAAGAAACCGAAGCATGAAGGAAGAAAGAAGTTAGAAGAAAGAAGATAGAAGAAATAAAGGAATTGTCAAAAACTGTCTCTTGTAATTTTTAACATTTTTGACAGTTTTCTTGTGAAATGGTAGGGGTACTTTTGTACCCCTTACCATTTCACACAGGGGGGAGGGCCGGGATTTGGGGGTCCTCTTGTTAAAGGGGGCTTTCAGATTCCGATAAGCCCCCTGCCCGCAGACCCCCACAACCACCGGCCAGGGTTGTGGGGATGAGGCCCTTGTCCTCATCAACATGGGGACAAGGTGCTTTAGGGGGGACCCCAAAGCACCCTCCCAATGTTGAGGGCATGTGGCCTGGTATGGTTCAGGAGGGGGGCGCTCTCTCGTCCCCCCTCTTTTTCTGCGGCCTGCCAGGTTGCATGCTCGGATAAGGGTCTGGTATGGATTTTTGGGGGGACCCCACGCCAATTTTTTTTTAAATTTTGGCACGGGGTTCCCCTTAATATCCATACCAGACCTGAAGGGCCTGGTATTGAATTTAGGGGGACCCCCACGTAATTTTTTTTAAAATTTTGGTTCGGGGTTCCCCTGTGGGGGATTCCCATGCCGTTTTTATCAATGAACATTTATGTGTATTGTCGGGACCGGCAATTCATTAATAGCCGCGAGTAGTTTTAAATGACTTTTTTCCTTTGAAATGTCATTTTGCTGTCAGACTGTTCTAAACACAGGAAACATGCGCCCCTTTACAGGCATACTATAGACACCCCCCAGGTACGAAATTTAAAGGTATATTACACTTTTATTGTTTGACTTTACGCATTATTAAAATCACTGCTCCCGAAAAAAACGTCCGTTTTTAAAACTTTTTTTTGCATTGATCCATGTCCCCTGGGGCAGGACCCAGGTCCCCAAACACTTTTTATGACAATACCATGCATATAAGCCTTTAAAATTAGCACTTTTGATTTCTCCCATAGACTTTTAAAGGGTGTTCCGCGGCTTTCGAATTTGCCGCGAACACCCCAAATTGTTCGCTGTTCGGCGAACTGGCGAACAGCCGATGTTCGAGTCAACATGAGTTCGACTCGAACTCGAAGCTCATCCCTACTAAGGACAACATGATCCGCAGCCACCTCCTCCCAGCCATGTACAAGTCCATGAGTTTCTTGGGACTGTAAATGATCCCTTAAATACTGCTGCTGATGCCGAGTGCCAGGCTCCACCTCCATGCTGACACAATCCTCCTCCTCCTCCTCGTCTTCTTCCTGTGTGATCGGCGGGATCGCAGGAACACTGTCTGGATAAAGGGGGCCTTGAGAGGTAAGGAAGTCTTCCTCTTCCTGCCTCTGTTCTGCCTCAAGTGCCCTGTCCATTATTCCATGCAGTGTGTGCTCCAACAGGTGGACAAGGGGGACGGTGTCACTGATGCACGCACTGTCACTGCTCACCATCCTCGTGGCCTCCTCAAATGGTGACAGGACAGTGCATGCATCCCTGACCATGGCCCACTGGTGTGGGAAAAAAAAACAAGCTCCCCTGACCCTGTCCTGGTGCCTTAGTCGCACAGGTACTCATTGATGGCCCTCTGCTGTGTGTGCAGCCACTGCAGCATGGCCAACGTTGAGTTTCACCTGGTGGGCATGTCACAGATTAGGCGGTTCTTGGGCAGGTTAAATTCCTTTTGGAGGTCTGCCAGCTGAGCACTGGCATTATATGACCGGCAGAAATGTACACAGACTTTCCTGGCCTGCCTCAGGACATCCTATAAGACCGGGTACCTGCTCAAGAACCGCTGCACCATCAAGTTAAGTACGTGAGCCAAACAGGGCACACGGGTCAGTTGTCCCCGTCGGAGGGCGGAGAGGAGGTTGGTGCCATTGTCACAATCCACCATTCCTGCCTTAAGTTGGCGTGGCGTCAGCCACCTCTGAACCTGCCCCTGCACAGCTGACAGAACCTCTGCCCCAGTGTGGCTCCTGTCCCCCAAGCACACCAGCCCAACTCTGCATGGCATCTTTTGGCCTGCATACTTGCGTAGCCCCTTGAACGCCTACTGAGCACCACTGTTTCCGAGGACAAGCACAGGAAGAGGCCATGGAGGAAGAAGAAGAGGATGGGGTGGAGAGAGGTGTGTCAGAATTACTGGTAGTGAAATTTTGGAGGCGTGGTGGTGGAACAACCTCCAACACCACTACACCTTGTCATGCATCCTTCCCAGCTGCCAGCAGAGTCACCCAATGTGCCGTGAAACTTAGGTAACATCCCTTCAGCTGACAGAAAGGGGAGGGGGGGCGAGCGGGGGAGTTCTTTGGTAAATGGAGCAGCAAATCTGTGACAGGGAGAGGAGAGATGCGGGCTGTCTGTGTATCTCCCCGGCTCGCCTCCCCCTCCCCTTTCTGTCAGCCGAAGGGAGAAGAGAGAGAGCGGCTCTAATTGGTTTCGCCTTGCCTCCGCCCAGCTTCCTCCCCGCTGTTTCCCTCCCCATAATTGGCCACAGCAGAGGGCCAATCAGAAGACTCTGGGGGCATAATAGGAAAAGTAGTCCCTAAAGAATGGCGGCCCCTGTGTGTGTGTCAGACATCATGCTACAGCCCCCAGCATGCATGCACTCTGCTGGGGGGGTTACAGGAGGAGAAAAAGAGAATACTGTGCTGGGGGAAGCCAGATAGGGAGCCACACTGTACCAGCACCACCAGAGAGCCACGCTGTAAGCGCACCACGCTGTATCCGCACCACCAAAGAGCCACGCTGTACCTGCACCACCAGAGAGCCACGCTGTAGCCGCACCATGCTGTACCCGCACCACCAGAGAGCCACGCTGTGCCCGCACCACGCTGTACTCGCACCACCAGAGCCACGCTGTACCCGCACCACCAGAGAGCCACGCTGTACCCGCACCACCAGAGCCACGCTGTACCCGCACCACCAGAGCCACGCTGTACCCGCACCACCAGAGCCACGCTGTACCCGCACCACCAGAGCCACGCTGTACCTGCACCACCAGAGAGCCACGCTGTACCCGCACCACCAGAGAGCCACGCTGTACCCGCACCACCAGAGCCATGCTGTACCCGCACCACCAGAGGGCCACGTTGTACCCGCACTACCAGAGCCATGCTGTACCCGCACCACCAGAGAGCCACATTGTACCCGCACCACCAGAGCCACGCTGTACCCGCACCACCAGAGCCACGCTGTACCCGCACCACCAGAGCCACGCTGTACCCGCACCACCAGAGCCACACTATACCCGCACCACCAGGGCCACACTGTACCCGCACCACCAGAGCCACGTTGTACCCGCACCACCAGAGCCACGCTGTACCCGCACCACCAGAGCCACACTGTACCCGCACCACCAGAGCCACGCTGTACCCGCACCACCAGAGGGCCACGTTGTACCCGCACTACCAGAGCCATGCTGTACCCGCACCACCAGAGAGCCACATTGTACCCGCACCACCAGAGCCACGCTGTACCCGCACCACCAGAGCCACGCTGTACCCGCACCACCAGAGCCATGCTGTACCCGCACCACCAGAGCCACGCTGTACCCGCACCATCAGAGAGCCACGTTGTACCCGCACCACCAGAGCCACGCTGTACCCACACCACCAGAGCCACGCTGTACCCGCACCACCAGAGCCACACTGTACCCGCACCACCAAAACCACACTGTACCCACACCACCAGAGAGCCACGCTGTACACACACCACCAGAGAGCCACGCTGTACACGCACCACCAGAGCCATGCTGTACCCGCACCACCAGAGCCATGCTGTACCCACACCATCAGAGAGCCATGCTGTACACGCACCACCAGAGAGCCACGCTGTACACGCACCACCAGAGAGCCACGCTGTACACGCACCACCAGAGAGCCACGCTGTACACGCACCACCAGAGAGCCACGCTGTACACGCACCACCAGAGAGCCACGCTGTACACGCACCACCAGAGAGCCACACTGTACATGCACCACCAGGGGGGAGAAAGATGAAGCCACTGCCAGGGTAGAGACATGCTACACTACTGACTAGAGTTGGCCTGGGCAACCCAGAGTGAGTGAACGTCCAGCCAGAGAAATCACTGTTGCAGTTTCACCGGGTCTGGTAAGAGAGCCTGTTGACCATTATCCTTTACTGTTCCCAGGAACTGAGCCATTAGGAAGTACCTAACCTGATATCCTCTAGGCCAACCCTAGTGACGCCACTGTCCCAGAGCCCACAACACATTACGGCACTGAGTTTCGGTAACTGGCCAGACAGGGATGCGCCAGTGTGGGCACCCAGGACATCTGCTGCCTGGAGTCCCAGAAGCGGTGATGGGCTTTCCGTAGCAGCCGACACCTCTCTCCCCACTGTCAGCCACACACACTCAGTACACAGCCAGGAGGAGGAGGAGCCACAGAGGAGGGACACGACTTCAGTGCAAGAGCCTCCCAAAGCACCCAGCACATATCCCCTTACCCCCAAATGAAAAGATGCTGTATAGCTCGCTGTCCTCCTCCCGCGGTGTCCCTCTGTCCTCCCATGAAGATGACAGGGCGGATCTTAAAAAGGAAGGGGTGTGGCCTTGACAGGAAGGGGTGGGTCATAGTTAAATTAGGGGGTGCGCGAGCTTAGTCAGGCCTAGGGCAGCACAAAACCTAAATACACCACTGCTGTCACCCATTTCCCCACCACGTGTTGATGACATCTGACAAGACACACCTTTCAGAACCAGTGGTTATTAAGCCTTTTTGACTTGTCTGGCGTACGCCATTTCAGGTCAACTAGTTCCGGTAAGCCTCCTCTACTTCTGGTGTTGGCCCCGGCACTGATGTACAATCTATACACACTTGTGGTCTTCTTTCTACCTACTCGTTAGATCTGGTGCAATCATCCATCTGTGAATTTGGGAGTTTCTTTCCACCATCTGGCCACTCATCACCCCCATAGAACTCTGCTGATGTTCTCCTCACTATTTTTTTCTACACAATATGGACAGTTAAATTCTATGATTTTATTTTGTTCGATGTTTGGTTTATGGAACCAGCACTGGTTTCTACTAATCACTGGCACATCTGATCACTAAGTTTTATAATTGCTTATTTTAATTTGTAATTTTCTATGTGATCAACACTGTTTAATTATTTGTTATTATCCATATTATGGTCATACATGTTTTGGTAGCAATCACTATTTTTATACACACATATGTATTGCGATACACACGTTTGTGGATGTGAAATATAGCGCTACACTTTTATTATTTTTATGTATTACTTACCTTGAATCTATAGGTGTGTTGGCTGCTATTTTTCCTTTTTTGCCAGTTTAAACGCAGCGCTGTACTTAATTTTTATTTTTGCAGCTTCATTGCAGCCTGATCTGTGCCCAGTTGCAGCCTTCCATTTACTTCTCCCAATTTATTTGCTGGTGATGTTATGTACTTAACTGACCCCAATGTGCTGCAAGCATTTAGGTGTGACTTGCCTCTCAGCCGCTTCACTGCTCCGCAATCCAGCAAGAATCCACCAGATCCCACTGCCTCATGTACACATGTCATCTTGGAGCCGAATGCCGAGCCAAGCCGAGCACTGAGCTGAGTGCTGAGCAGAGCACTGAGCTGAGTGCCAAACCGAGCCGAGTGGAGATGACAGCTCAGTGATTTCCGGCGGCACTCGTCCCCCTCCGAAATACGATGTCGGCGTATAACATGCACCCACGATTTTCCCCCTATTTTCAGGGGGAGAAAGTGCGTGTTATACTCCAATAAATACGGTATTTATTAACTATTTCAGCCATTCTGTGAGACAACAGTGTGAGTAGCAGCTAAGAAAGCAGTGTGCTTGTAGCTAGCTGTTATTTTTTGGTTGGTTTGTCAATATGGATCCCATGATGAGCATGTGTGAGGAAATGCTCCTGATGTTGCTTTTGCTGAGGCTCCAAAGACATAGAAAATTGCGTGAGAGGACCAGAGTTCATCGCTACTGGACACATCCATTGATGGCTCAGCGCATGTTACAATTGTATGAATCTCATTAGCTAGCTGGAAAACGTTATAACATGTTGGGTCATAAAGAAATGCAAACAGCCAGACATTAGGATCTCAAGCTCAATGTGGGGGTCATCAGGTTAAATTCTCAATGGTTGACGGGTGAGTGAAATTCCTATTCAACTTCAGCATCAAGTAATGCAAGTTGTTTATTGTACAGCATAATTGGCTGATGAGGGGAATATCACATGGTATATCAAGCTTGCATACAGTGATAATTGAGTTTTTGGTGTGTTTTTAGTATTTTCCAGGCTCAAAATAAATAAAATAAAATGTTTCCATTTAAAAATGCTACTAGATGAAAATGTGCCTAAATGCTTGTAGCCGTGTTTGGCATTTGAAATGCCTCTAAACACAGCTTCTTAACACATTTTTTGGGGTTCAAAAAAAGCCTCTAAATGCAACTGCCTAGAAACGACTATAAATGACAGTTAGTTATGAAACCACTCTCAATAAACCCACTCAGTACAGAGGCACAGAAAAACATATATGAATTTCTTCAGAATAAAAAAAAAGATAGGAATCTGCAACAAAGGTTTTTATAATCCTTGCAGTGTGCATCGATCACCCAGAGAGGAATGTTTTTTTCTCAACTAAAGTGGAGTTACGCTTTAAAATAGAGACAGGTGCTTAGATTTTAAAATCAAGTCAGCATGCAATACAAATGCCACAATAGCAAAGCCTCGGCAGGCGTGATGACGTCACAAGTCAGGCTCCTCCCAGTGTGTTTTGCATCAACATGCAACATCAGTTGCAGAATAAATAGGTCTATCCACTCCCGTAACTGGGTTTGTATACTTCAAAAAGAATGATCAGATCTATTAAAGAATGGCCTCTTTTGTACACCAACCACTAGAGGCCAAAAACTGGGTGTGTATACTTCCCAATGAATAATCGGATCTATTAAAAAATGGTGTCGGTTGTAGGCCAAATGCTAGAGGCCAAAAAAAAGACAAAAAACACCAAGAACCACTATTCAAACCATTGGTCAGTCACCTCTCACACAAGTCTTCAGGTTAGCTTATGGTTTCTGTTTATCTCCATCTTCCACAATCCAACCTTCAGTCTCCAGAACAGATCCTTCTGACTCTACTGTCATTGTACTGTACTATTGTTGGTTGCTTGGACAAGGAGCATTCTAACAACCAATCATGTGCTTGCCCCAGCATCCACATGAAGATGGCTCCCAGCCATGTGATAAGTGTGTAGGGTGGGCTCTGATACAAGTAAGGGACTCTGATGGAGACCCTGATGTAAGGGGAGATTCTGATGTGGACTGCCGTGTAAGGTTCTGAGGGGCTCAAGTGTATTTGGCATTTTTTCGCTTTGTTTCATTGATGTTCTTTCTCACTTGTTCTGAATCATATCATGTTGATTCCAAAAGCCTCCAAGTAAAACCTAATATTTTGTTTTCATTTTATTCATTGAATAAAACTAATTTTATTTTTTTGCCCGTGACTATTTGTAAAAAATACAACATGGCCCTTATACTGAAAAGATTGGTGACCCCTGGTTTGAGCAATGAAGATAAGATATGCTGCTAATCTGTGACAGTATTGATCATTTAATAGTGATTTCGTCTTGCCATAATACCAGCTCTGTTCCTATCCACAAGGGAGTTTTTGGTGTTCCTTCTATCTTTTATGTTCTTGCCCCTCACAGGGTGTTCCTGCCCACCTTTGTGTGTCCTCGTCACAATCTCCATAACATAGGATAAATCTAAAATCTAGCGGGGATGGTGGAAGCCCCCTTTAAAATGAGCACAAGAGGTGTGCAGACCTAGGAAATCAGTGCGGAGATGCTGGGAACCCCTCATGATGGACACAGCAGTTGTTCAGATACCAGAAACGCAGGCCAGGGATAGAGAAAACCCCTCATGATGGGCACAGCTGGTGTTCAGGCCCAGGAACTCAGCTCATGGATGGTGAGAGCCCCTCATAATAGGTACAGCAGATGTATTAACTCGAGAACACAATAGAATCCTTCAGAGATAAAAAAGACTGTCATGGGGTGTAACTCTCCAGCATCCACCAAGCACTGAAATATCAGATTTGGGTAAACTGACTGTGTGAATTGGATTAGTACATTTGGATACAGAGGTAGCAAGGGTTTACTTTGCTGCTAAAATATCCTGGCAGTATGAAGTTGTATTTGTTGTATTACCTTCTTCCTCTATGGAAATAGAAATGTACTCCAGGTAAAATGAACTGTCCGTCTTGTTCTACAAAAAGAATAGTACACAATATTCCATCAATACAATTGTTACTAGATTTTTCCACATAATATGTTTTACTGCTGTTGCAATGCACCGGGGTTGATTTACTAAAACTGGAGAGTGCCAAATCTGGTGCAGCTCTGCATAGAAACCAATCAGCTTCTTGGTTTTTGTCAAAGCTTAATTGAACAAGCTGAAGTTAGAAGCTGATTGGCTACCATGCACAACCGTACCAGATTTTCAGGAGCTGAGAGCTTCTAAAATTGACAATGCCTCCTGCTATGAAGTAGAATCATGCATTTCAGTGGCTGGCCTCCAACACCATATCAATCACTGATGCCATGAGGAAAGGCATAATGCTGCGTGGCTGTGTGTATCTGGACATGAGAGAATGAGAATGCGTAAGCACACGCATGCACACGGTACACATGTGGACGCACTGGCATGCCCACAGATCCTGATGCCTAGCAGCCTATTTAAACCTGAGGCCTGTCTAGCATCATTGCTGGATGGTCTTCAGCTTTATCCTTGTGACTTGTGTTCCTAAAGCCTGCTTGATCCTGTTACTGAACCAGCTTCATCTGAACTATTCTTTGGATTCCATTGTCTGCTTATGTCTGCTACTTATCCATGTTAGAGACCCTGGCCTGGCCTTTTGATTAAGATTCTGCCTGCTGACTTTGTACCTTGCTGCCAGCACATTGCCATCCCCTGCCTGTTCCTGACCTTGACTCTGATCAGGATTATGTACCTATCTGCTTTGCTGATATCGAACAAAGCTTGTGATCTGACGCCTCACTTCTGCTCATCCAACCTCAGAATATCCATGTTCAAGTTTGCTAAAATACCTACCTGGCACCTGTGCCCTTCCACTGTCCTAGCAGTCCCTGTCCCCACCACTAGGGGTGCTTGGATAGAAATTGTGCAAGAGGCCCCCTCATCACCTCAAGCTCCACTAACAGGTATGTGACACCCATTCCTATGCTGCCATCTTCTTCTGACATCATCAGGGCTGCCTTTCTCCTCCAGATTCTGTCAGGTAGCCCCGTGATGACATGCATACACCACACCACGTCAACAACCAGGAAAAGACAGACAACCCCCCACGATATAGTACCCCAAGGACACCTAGGTTGCATAGTTTTGGTAACCTAGAGGGCCGTGGGGTATGAATACTTCATTATCACTGAGGCAAGAAGCTAGGAAATGCAGGGATGTTTTCTCCAAAATATATATTTAAAACATTTTTTGATTATGTGAGAGGAGGGTGATAAGAGGGGAATGAGATAAAGGTGGGGAGGGTGAAGGTTTGCTTAAAGCTGTCTTTGGATTCTGCTGAGTTACCATACTGTATGTACAGACTGGACCACTGCATGAAGTGATATCTGAAACAGATCATTACTTCATAATGCAAAATTCCAACCTGTCCTCATATTGTCTGATATCTGGAGATCAAATATCTCCTCTTATTAGAAACTACTTCCCATGATACCGACCTGTCATCACCTCTGTGCCCGCTGGGCATCCATTAGACCTATTTTACCCTCCAAGTCCCACCTACCCATTACACCCCTCCCCTAGTCTGTGCCCTCCGTGTTCCATCTACCCACTACACCCCCCCAGTCTGTGCCCTCCATGTCCCATCTACCCATTACACCCCTCCCCCAGTCTGTGCCCTCCATGTCCCATCTACCCATCACACCCCTCCCCCAGTCTGTGCCCTCCATGTCCCATCTACCCATTACACCCCTCCCCCAATCTGTGCCCTCCATGTCCCATCTACCCATCACACCCCTCCCGCAGTCTGTGGCCCTCCATGTCCCATCTACCCATTACACCCCTCCCCCAATCTGTGCCCTCCATGTCCCATCTACCCATCACACCCCTCCCGCAGTCTGTGGCCCTCCATGTCCCATCTACCCATTACACCCCTCCCCCAGTCTGTGCCCTCCATGTCCCATCTACCCATTACACCCCTCCCCCAGTCTGTGCCCTCCATGTCCCATCTACCCTTTACACCCCTCCCCCAGTCTGTGCCCTCCATGTCCCATCTACCCATTAGACCCCTCCCCCAGTCTGTGCCCTCCATGTCCCATCTACCCATTACACCCCTCCCCCAGTTTGTGCCCTCCATGTCCCATCTACCCATTACACCCCTCCCCCAGTCTGTGCCCTCCATGTCCCATCTACCCATTACACCCCTCCCCCAGTCTGTGCCCTCCATGTCCCATCTACCCATTACACCCCTCCCCCAGTCTGTGCCCTCCATGTCCCATCTACCCATTACACCCCTCCCCCAGTCTGTGCCCTCCATGTCCCATCTACCCATTACACCCCTCCCCCAGTCTGTGCCCTCCATGTCCCATCTACCCATCACACCCCTCCCCCAGTCTGTGCCCTCCATACCTCTATAAATGCCAGGTCAAGATCTCCTCTTGGAAATCTCAGGTAAAGCCATGCTCTGCCGTCATCACATCCACCATAGACCTTTGTGATTGGAGGTGATGGGATTGTGATCTGAAGAACACAAGGATCAGTGTGAGGATGACCAGGACAATAGCTTAAAATGTTTTTATTTTTTACTGTCTAACATTTGTAGTGTAAATATATATTTTATCTTCCCCCAAACTCTGCTCCTTACTGACATGTTTTATCCTCTCTCAGGATTTAGAGAGGAGTGGGGGGGGGGGCAACAATTTGTACAGAATTCCCACAATTTACAATCCCAGAGGTACAACACATCCATGTTACATTGTTCCTTTTTGTGTCTTAAAGAGGAACTGCAGTCTGCTCACATTATTTGTAATAAAAACATCTTTGCCATTCTGAAGCTTCTCTCCCACCACTTTGCATATTATTTTATATATACTGTGATTCTGTACTTGCCAAATATGCTGCAGAATTCTCCCTCCACTGAGTCTGGCTGCAACCATTATAACTGTGGGCAGCTGAAGCTTCTGCCTGTTCACTTTCTGGATTTACACAGACACACACATCCAGCTCTGCAGCTCTCATTGGCCCTCTTATGACTCGCCTCCCTTCCTGGCAAACTATCACAAGAGAGAGAGAGAGAGCTGTACATGATGTCATAAGCCGAGGCTAATGACCAGACAAGAAAAAGGAAGTGGGCTGTATAAGGGATTTACTGGCAGAAAAAAATGTTTTACTATCCAAAGTTAAAACAACAACAACAAGGGCAGAAGATTTAATAGATGGAAAGATTGGAAAATAATGATCACCCGTCTTCCTCCAACTCCTCCATTATCACACCTCTCCTTTATGAGAAAACTTCTATAGTAGCAATCTTTAGTAGTATATTCAATAAAAACATATTTTTTTATGCATTTTTTATTTTTCAAAACAAAAAGTTTACAAAGTTTTACAATTCGGTAAAAGGGAAAAATTCTCAAAATAAAAATACAGTATAGACCTCCCTAAAAGTGGGCGTGGAAAATAGCAGCAACTTTTATGGAACTTTTATCATGATCTCATCATTTATCCTAATTGCTCTCATTGACTCTTTTGGACTTTAGAACTTTGTTTTTTTTTTTTTGTTTTCTTGATGAAAATATCAGACATTAGAGCTGCACGATTCTGGTCGAAATGAGAATCACAATTCTTTTGTTTAAAATAAAAAGATCACGATTTTCACTGCGTAAAATCTTTCACCTTTTTGGGCTAACTTTACTGGTTCGTTTTTTTTTTAAATTCATTAAAGTGTAATTTTTTTCACAAAAAAATAGCATTTGAGCGACTGCTGCGCAAATACAGTGTGACATAAAATATTGCAACAACCACCATTTTATTCCCTAGGATCTCTACTAAAAAAAAAATATATATAATGTTTGGGGGTTCTAAGTAATTTTCTAGCCTTTACACTATAAACAAAAAAAAAGCGACAATTTTGAAAAAAATAAAATAAAAATGTTTTACTTTTTGCTATAAAACACATCCAATAAAAAAATGCCAAAAATCTAATTTCTTCATCAGTTTAGGCCAATATGTATTCTCCTATATATTTTTGGTAAAAAAAAAAAAATCCCAATAAGCAAATATTGATTGGTTTGTGCAAAAGTTATATTGTCTACAAAATACTGGATATATTTATGGCATTTTTTTTAATTTCTTTTTACTAGTAATGGTGGCAGTCAGTGATTTCTAGAGGAACTGTGACATTGTGGCGGACAAACCAGACACTTAACTTACACTTTTGACACTTTTTTGGGAACCAGTGACACGAATACAGTGATCAGTGCTAAAAATATGCACTGTCACTGTACTAATAACCATGGCAGGGAAGGGGGTTAACATCAGGGGCAATCAAAGGGTTAAGTGTGTCCTTAGGGGGTGTTTGCTAACTGTGTGGGGGATGGTCTGACTGAATGAAGACAGAGATCTGTGTTCCTCCTTAGCAAGAACACCGATCTCTATCTTCTCACCTGTCAGAACGGCGATCACCGTTCTGCCCCCCGGGGGAATGATCGCGGGAGGCGGGCGGACATCTCGCCGGCCAGATCTGCTGATTGGCTCCCCCTCTGTCCAATCAGCGCACAAGCTTTCCCAGTCTCTATTGCACAAAATGATGTACAGGTATGTCGTTTCACGCAATAGAGCCAACCTGCCGCAGTACATATGTGATAGGCGGTCAGCAAGTGGTTAATTCTCAGAGATAACTGGAGTGACCTGTCACCTAATCCATACATCCAGCAACAGTGTGATGTCCATTTATTGGAATGTTTCCAAATTCCTTATGACCTCTAATAGCTTTTCTATAATTATAACTATGAGCTGAGAAGAGCCGGAGATTGTTACTGCAACCTGACAACAAAAGAGAAATGACAGAGCTAAATGAATTGTAATACCTAAGAAAAGACTCAACAACAGTGTGATGTCCAATTGCTGCAATGATTCCAGATTTCATATGTCCCTTCCCTTAGCTGTTGCATTATACAGTATCTGACAAAAGTGAGTACACCCCTCACATTTTTGTAAATATTTTATTCTATCTTTTCATGTCAAAACACTGAAGAAATGACACTTTGCTACAATGTAAAGTAGTGAGTGTACAGCTTGTATAACAGTGTAAATTTGCTGTCCCCTCAAAATAACTCAACACACAGCTATTAATGTCTAAACCTCTGTATGGTCTTGGCCACCGTGCTGCAGCTCAGTTTCAGGGTCTTGGCAATCTTCTTATAGCCTAGGCCAGTGATGGTGAACCTTGGCACCCCAGATGTTTTGGAACTACATTTCCCATGATGCTCAACTACACTGCATAGTGCATGAGCATCATGGGAAATGTAGTTCCAAAACATCTGGGGTGCCAAGGTTCGCCATCACTGGCCTCGGCCATCTTTATGTAGAGCAACAATATTTTTTTTCAGATCCTTCAGAGTTCTTTGCCATGAGATACCATGTTGAACTTCCAGTGACCAGTATGAGAGAGTGAGAGCGATAACACCAAATGTTACATAGCTACATAGTAGGTGATGTTGAAAAAAGACACAAGTCCATCAAGTCCAACCTATGTGTGTGATTATATGTCAGTATTACATTGTATATCCCTGTATGTTGCGGTCATTCAGGTGATTATCTAATAGTTTCTTGAAACTATCGCTGCCCCTGCTGAGACCACCGCCTGTGGAAGGGAATTCCACATCCTTGCAGCTCTTACAGTAAAGAAGCCTCTATGTAGTTTAAGGTTAAACCTCTTTTCTTCTCATTTTAATGAGTGGCCACGAGTCTTGTTAAACTCTCTTCTGCAAAAAATTTTTTTTCCTATTGTGGGGTCACCAGTACGGTATTTGTATATTGAAATCATATCCCCTCTCAAGCGTCTCTTCTCCAGAGAGAATAAGTTCAGTGCTCGCAACCTTTCCTCATAACTAAGATCTTCCAGACCCTTTATTAGCTTTGTTGCCCTTCTTTGTACTCGCTCCATTTCCAGTACATCCTTCCTGAGGACTGGTGCCCAGAACTGGACAGCATACTCCAGGTGCGGCCAGACCGGAGCCTTGTAGAATGGGAGAATTATCGTTTTAACACTGGAATTATTCCCCTTTTTAATGCATGCCAATATTCAGTTTGCTTTTTTAGCAGCAGCTTGGCATTGCATGAGATTGCTGAGCCTATCATCTACTAGGACCCCCAGGTCCTTTACCATCCTAGATTCCCCCAGAGGTTCTCCCCCAGTGTATAGATTGGGTGGCAAAAATATGAAGGCAAATGCATTATTTTACATTTTTCTACTATGAACCTCATTTGCCATGTAGTTGCCCACCCCATTAATTTGTTCAGATCTTTTTGCAAGGTTTCCACATCCTGCGGAGAAGTTATTGCCCTGCTTAGCTTAGTATTGTCTGCAAATACAGAGATTGAACTGTTTATCCCATCCTCCAGGTCGTTTATGAACAAATTAAATAGGATTGGTCCAAGCACAGAATCCTGGGGGACCCCACTACCCACCCCTGACCATTCTGAGTACTCCCCATTTATCACCACCCTCTGAACTCGCCCTTGTAGCCAGTTTTCAATTCATGTACTCACCCTGTCCATGCCAACGGACCTTATTTTTTACAGTAAACGTTTATGGGGAACTGTGTTAAATGCTTTTGCAAAATCCAGATACACCACGTCTACGGGCCTTCCTTTATCTAGCTGGCAACTCACCTCCTCATAGAAGGTTAATAGATTGGTTTGGCAAGAATGATTCTTCATGAATCCATGCTGATTACTGCTAATGATACCGTTCTCATGACTAAAATCATGTATATAGTCCCTTATCATCCCCCCAAGAGTTTACATACTATTGATGTAACACACCTGCTCCCCATTCACACCTGAGACCTTGTAACACTAACGAGTCACATGATACCGGGGAAGGAAAATGGCTAATTGGGCCCAATTTGGACATTTTCACTTAGGGGTGTACTCACTTTTGTTGTCAGCGGTTTAGACATTAATGGCTGTGTGTTGAGTTATTTTGAGGGGACAGCAAATTTACACTATTATACAAGCTGTACACTCACTACTTTACATTGTAGCAAATTGTCATTACTTCTGTGTTGTCACATGAAAAGGTAGAAGAAAATATTTACAAAAATGTGAGAGTTTGAGAATTGCTACTGATACAACCAATTAATAAAGGCCACTGTTGTAAGATTTATGGCCATTGCCCTTTCTTGGCAGCTCCGTCTATGACCTCAGAATAGGATGACATATAATCATTGATCTGATAATCATTGGATTTGATTGGATAATCTAAATCAATCATAACTTGCACAATTGAAATGGATGTTCCTCATTGGCATTGGCTCTTCAGCCCCCACAACTTCTAGATCACGCTCAAGAGTTCCAATAAATTGCTAATCTATGGAAACTAACTTACATTTCTGATCTCGGTGGTGTTCAGCATTATTATGAAGATTGCCTTCATTCTTAGACAGACTCCTGATCCGCCAACAACAATGTATTCTATGGGTTTGGGTGGAGGAGAAGGTCCTTGTGTGGTATGATCGGTGTGTAGGACAGTGGTACGATGTGTGGTGGGGTGTTCAGTCTTTTTTGGACAATTATCACACTGCGGAGTCATTATATTCTGCATAGTAGTCGGTCTTGGTGTGACAGCTTGTGTGTCTCCGATGTTCTCTGCAATAAAAAGATGAGATGAAGACAGATGAATGACTTCTCAATGACAGATACAGCTGATTGATTTTTTTTTTAAATCCAATAACTTTTTTATTGTTTTTTTTACATACTCAAATAAACAATACATTACATACATACAATCCAGATACAGATACAAGCAAAAAGAACAAGAAAAAAAAAGACAAACAAAATATTCAAAATCAAGTCTCTGTCTCTCCCTCTCCTCTCTAGCCCCTCGCTAACTATAATCCTCCTTCCATATCCGGGCCAAAATCGACCAGCCACCTTCTCCATATAACCTCGAACTTCCCTGAACAGCCTCGATGTAAAAACACATATTTCTCTTTTAACAAACTTTCCCTAATTTGTGTTCTCCACTCCTCCATTGTTGGGGGGTATATTGAGATCCATTTTAGACCCCTTTCACACTGTGGTGTTTTGTAGTCGCTATAGCGTTAAAAATAGCGCCTGCAAACCGCCCTAAAACAGCTGCTCCATTCACTCCACTGTGAAAGACCGAAGGCTTTCACACTGGAGCGTTGCGCTGCCAGGGCATCAGAAAAAGTCCTGCCAACAGCTTCTTTGGAGCGGTGAACTCACTGCCCCTCCACTGCTCCTTCCCATTGAAATCAATGGGGCAGCACTGTCATACCGCCAGCAAAACGCCGCTGTGGGGGGAAAAAAAGGCGCTGCGGGGGTAAAAGCGCCCCGCTAGCGGCCGAATAGTGCCGCTAAAATGACGGTAAAGCGGCGCTAAAAATAGTGCTGCTTTACCATTGACGTCGGTGACAGCACAGTGTGAAAGGGGTCTTAGAGCCATTAACTTACATGCCTGAAACAGGCTTCTTAATATTGTAATATAATCACCATCCGGGATCCAAAATTGTTCCATCATGTTTAGCAGGCATAAACCCAGATCTAGTGGCAATTTTATTCCTAACCCCTACCCCCTGCCACCCTGTGTAAAATAAAAAATTGTGTTAACTTTTGCATAATAGATAAATATACATATGGAACTGTAGATAAGGCCATTGACTACTGATCATCTGATATTGGACCCAAGTCACGTGCCCATTGAGCCCCTGATGGTATAACTACTAAATTTATTATACAATATCCCATATAGTGATGATATAAGTCCTTTTTTATGTATCTTAGAATCTAATAAAGAAATTATTATTGACTTGTTTAATTTTATCTCACAGGAGCGGGTTTGTGCTTTTATAGCATGTCTGAGCTGAAGGTATTGAAAAAAACTATTTTTCAGGATTTCATATTCTTCCATTTTTTGAGTAAAGGATTTTAAAGTGTCCTCCTGAAATAGTTGCATCAGGTACCTTAACCTGTGTTTTTGCCATAGATCGAATCCCTCCAGTTTCCCCAATTTTGTCATAGTTTGCATTTGCCCATATTGGGGTATGGCATGTACAGTGGGGACGGAACGTATTCAGACCCCCTTAAATTTTTCACTTTTTGTTATATTGCAGTCATTTGCTAAAATCATTTAAGTTCATTTTTTTCCCTCATTAATGTACACACAGCACCCCATATTGACAGAAAAACACAGAATTGTTGACATTTTTGCAGATTTATTAAAAAAGAAAAACTGAAATATCACATGGTCCTAAGTATTCAGACCCTTTGCTGTGACACTCATATATTTAACTAAGGTGCTGTCCATTTCTTCTGATCAATGTTGAGATGGTTCTACACCTTCATTCGAGTCCAGCTGTGTTTGATTATACTGATTGGACTTGATTAGGAAAACCACACACCTGTCTATATAAGACCTTACAGCTCACAGTGCATGTCAGAGCAAATTAGAATCATGAGGTCAAAGGAACTGCCTGAAGAGCTCAGAGACAGAATTGTAGCAGGGCACAGATCTGGCCAAGGTTACAAAAAAATTTCTGCTGCACTTAAGGTTCTTAAGAGCACAGTGGCCTCCATAATCCTTAAATGGAAGATGTTTGGGATGACCAGAACCCTTCCTAGAACTGGCCGTCCGGCCGAACTGAGCTATCGGGGGAGAAGAGCCTTGATGAGAGAGGTAAAGAAGAACCCAAAGATCACTGTGGCTGAGCTCCAGAGATGCAGTCGGGAGATGGGAGAAAGTTGTAGAAAGTCAACCATCACTGCAGCCCTCCACTAGTCGGGGCTTTATGGCAAAATGGCCCGAAAGAAGCCTCTCCTCAGTGCAAGACACACAAAATCCTGCATGTAACGCTTCAGGCAGTAAACTATGTTGGGTTGCGTGGATCACAGCTTCGGAAGTCTATGAATACTATTTTCATAACAGTTAACTTTAAATTTGACAGCTATCAGGTAGGAAGACTCAGATACGTTTGAAAATACAAATTGTTTTATTTAAATTGGTAATACACAGCCATAACGGAGAGCTTCAGAGGTAACTTAAGCGTAGTAGCAGTACACAGGAATAAAGTTTATAGGAAACGTAAAGATACTTGCAGTGAGTGGATTTCTGGTGATGGGGTGACCCAGTGGCTTATTGAGAGATGGACTGGTCTCCTATGTGGAAAGGAACAGGTAAGGTTTTCTTCTGGCAAAGTAAGCTGACTGTGGGTAGGGCAGAGGAGAGGCTCTGACTACCAGTGAGGAAGGGGCTCTGTCTGGCCCAACAACTGGAAGTTGGAGGGGCTCTGTCTGGCCCAAATGTGAGGTGGTAGACAGGGCTCTGTCCGCCCCAAAAGAGAGATGATAGTCGGGGCTCTGACTGGCCCAAAAGTGAGATGATAGTCGGGGGTCTGACCAGCCCAATAGAGAATGAAGACGGCAGTCTTCTGATGGAGATCTTTGCCTGGCATCAGGTTCTTAGCATGAACATCAAGCAAATGGCGTTGGCTGTTTAAGTAGGGACAAGAGGAGGAGCCGGGTGATGTTGTTGTGACATCATCAATCAGCAACAGAGTTTGTGGAGATATCAGAGCTCCCAGTGGAAAGATAAGAACATTGCAGGAGAAATGTCGGAGCCTCCAGTGGAGGGATAAGGACAATACAGGATAAGAACATTACAGGAGAGATGTTGGAGCCTCCAGTGGAGGGATAAGAACATTAGTGGGGCAGTAGTGGTAGGGTAACCAAAGCACAAAAACACAAGGTGAGTATAGTAGCAAGTCCTAGTTGTAATCTCGAAACATCCAATACGAGGACAATATGCGACCGGTCTAAACTATATGTCATGTTCATCAATGCCAGGAGCATGGCGGACAAGATGGGTGAACTAGAGATACTGTTGTACGAGGAGGATTTGGATTTTGTGGCAATTTCAGAGACCTGGTTCAACAGCTCTCATGATTGGCTGGCAATCATTCAAGGGTATACCCTATACCGCAAGGATAGAGAGGTTAAAAAAGGGGGAGGGGTATGCCTACATATCAAAAATAATGTACAAGTGAATGTGAGAGATGACATCACTAAGGGAGCTAGAGAGGAGGTGGAATCCTTATGGGTAGAGCTCCAAAGGGATGAAGCTAAGGGGAAAATAATACTGGGAGTATGCTATAGGCCCCCTAACCTGAGGGAGGAAGTGGAGACATATCTCCTATCACAATTTGGATTAGCAGCAAGGATGAGAAGTGTTATCATAATGGGGGATTTTATTTATCCAGACATAGACTGGGTGGAGGGAACCGCGCATTCATTTAAGGCTCGCCAGTTCCTTAATGTCTTGCAGGACAATTTTATGGGTCAGATGGTAGACGCACCAACTAGAAATAAAACATTACTGGATCTACTGATTACCAACAATACAGACCTGATCACGGATGTGGAAATACGGGGCAATTTAGGTAACAGCGATCACAGGTCAATTAGTTTCAGTATAAATCACACAAATAGGAAACATAAGGGGAATACAAAGACACTGAATTTCAAAAGAGCCAACTTCCCCAAACTACAAACCTTGCTAAAAGGCATAAATTGGGATAAAATATTAGGAACAAAGAATACGGAGGAGAGATGGGTTTGCTTTAAGAGCATATTAAATAAGGGCATTAGCCAATGTATCCCATTGGGTAATAAATTGAAAAGAGCGAACAAAAGTCCTGGATGGCTTAACTCCAATGTAAAAATGCATATAAAAGCGAAGGAGAAGGCCTTCAAAAAATACAAGGTTGATGGATCATCCTCAGCATTCAGACTTTATAAGGAATGCAACAAGAAATGTAAGTAAATGTAAATGTAATGTAATTAGGACAGCTAAGATAGAACATGAAAGACACATAGCGGAGGAGAGCAAAAAAAATCCCAAGAAATTCTTTAAGTTTATAAACAGTAAAAAAGGGAGGACAGACCATATTGGCCCCATAAAGAATGAGGAAGGACATCTGGTTACAAAGGATGGTGAGATGGTGAAGGTATTGAATTTATTCTTCTCCTCAGTCTTCACGAGTGAATCGGGGGGCTTCAGTAACCAAAACTGCAGTGTTTATCCTCATGACACAACACAGGAAGCACCTCCATGGTTAACAGAGGACAGAATTAAAATTAGACTTGAGAAACTTAACAATAATAAATCACCAGGACCAGATGGCTTGCATCCGAGGGTACTTAGGGAACTCAGTCAAGTGATTGCCAGACCATTGTTCCTAATTTTTACAGATAGTCTACTGACTAGAATGATACCAGCTGATTGGAGAAAAGCCAATGTAGCACCAATATTTAAAAAGGGCCCAGAATACATCCCTGGGAATTACAGACCAGTTAGCCTAACATCAATAGTATGTAAACTCTTGGAGGGGATAATAAGGGACTATATACAAGATTTTAGTAATAAGAACGGTATCATTAGCAGTAATCAGTAACGATTCATGAAGAATTGTTCTTGCCAAACCAATGTATTAACCTTCTATGAGGAGGTGAGTTGCCAGCTAGATAAAGGAAGGCCCGTAGACGTGGTGTATCTGGATTTTGCAAAAGCATTTGACACAGTTCCCCATAATTGTTTACTGTGCAAAATAAGGTCCGTTGGCATGGACCATAGGGTGAGTACATGGATTGAAAACTGGCTACAAGGGCGAGTTCAGAGGGTGGAGATAAATGGGAGTACTCAGAATGGTCAGGGGTGGGTAGTGGGGTTCCCCAGGGTTCTGTGCTGGGACCAATCCTATTTAATTTGTTTATGAACGATATGGAGGATGGGATAAACAGTTCAATCTCTGTATTTGCGGACGATACTAAGCTAAGCAGGGCAATAACTTCTCCGCATGATGTGGAAACCTTGCAAAAAGACCTGAACAAATTAATGGGGTGGGCGACTACATGGCAAATGAGGTTCAATGTAGAAAAATGTAAAATAATGCATTTGTGTGGGCAAAAATATGAATGCAATCTATACACTGGGGGGAGAACCTCTAGGGGAATCTAGGATGAAAAAGGACCTGGGGGTCCTAGTAGATGATAGGCTCAGCAATGGCATGCAATGCCAAGCTGCTGCTAACAAAGCAAACAGAATATTGGCATGCATTAAAAAGGGGATCAACCCCAGAGATAAAACAATAATTCTCCCATTCTACAAGGCTCTGGTCCGGCCGCACCTAGAGTATGCTGTCCAGTTCTGGCCACCAGTCCTCAGGAAGGATGTACTGGAAATGGAGCAAGTACAAAGAAGGGCAACAAAGCTAATAAAGGGTCTGGAGGATCTTAGTTATGAGGAAAGGTTGCAAGCACTGAACTTATTCTCTCTGGAGGAGAGACGCTTGAGAGGGGATATGATTTCAATATACAAATACCGTACTGGTGACTAGGGATGAGCCGAACACCCCCCGGTTCGGTTTGCACCAGAACCTGCGAACGGGCCAAACGTTCGCACGAACGTTAGAACCCCATTGACGTCTATGGGACTCGAACGTTCGAAATCAAAAGTGCTCATTTTAAAGGCTAATTTGCATGGTATTGTCCTAAAAAGGGTTTCGGGACCCGGGTCCTACCCCAGGGGACATGTATCAATGCAAAAAAAACTTTTAAAAACGGCCGTTTTTTCGGGAGCAGTGATTTTAATGATGCTTAAAGTAAAAAAAAAAAAAGTTAAATATTCCTTTAAATATCATACCTGAGGGGTGTCTATAGTATGCCTGTAAAGTGACGCGTGTTTCCCGTGTTTAGAACAGTCCCTGCACCAAATGTCATTTTTAAAGGAAAAATCTCATTTAAAACTGCTTGCGGGTTTAATGTAATGTCGGGTCCTGGCAATATGGATGAAAATCAGTGAGACAAATGGCATGGGTACCCCCCAGTCCATTACCAGGCCCTTTGGGTCTTGTATGGATATTAAGGGGAACCCCGCACCCAAATTAAAATAAGGAAAGGTGTGGGGCCACCAGGCCCTATATACTCTGAACAGCAGTATACAGGCGGTGCAAACAAGACAGGGACTGTAGGTTTGTTGTTAAATAGAATCTCTTTGTAATTTTGAACGAGTACATTTTTAACGTGTTTAGCTCCAGCCAAAAAATCTTTTTTAAGCTTTTTGGAAAACATAGGGAAGGGTTATCACCCCTGTGACATTTGTTTTGCTGTCTTTCCTCCTCTTCAGAAGATTTCACCTCCCTTTTTGTCCCAATGAAAAATGTTTTTTCAAAATTTGGGTTTTTTTGTGGAACAAGGATTGGAAAGCATAAGTGGAAAGGAGAAATGTTTTTCCCATATTAACTCTTACAGGAGAGAATTTCCCTCCCTAGGGGTAGATTTCATCTCACTTCCTGTTGTCTCCTTTCGTTTGCAAGTAGGAGTCGTTTGTAAGTTAGTTGTTTGAAAGTAGGGTCCTGCCCTATATACTCAGCAGAAATTTGGGCCTTAGGTGTTGCTGTGGCCACAACACTGTAAGCCCTCACAGGGCCCTGCTATGAAATATTAGATCAAAAATTGTAATTACATGCCCCTGTTAAACAGGAGCTGAAAAATTAGGCCTTAGGCACTGGTGCTGGTGCCACAACACTGCAACCCCTCACAGACACTCTAGTTGGAACGCAGGAACGAGCCCTGCTGCAAAGTATTGCATCAAAAATTGTAATTACATGCCCCTATTAAACAGGGGCAGAAAAAATGGGCCTTAGGCACTGGTGCTGGTGCCACAACACTGCAACCCCTTACAGACACTCTAGTTGGAATGCAGGAACGAGCCCTGCTGCAAAGTATTACATCAAAAATTGTAATTACACGCCCCTGTTAAACAGGGGCTGAAAAATTGTGCCTTAGGCACTGGTGGTGGCGCCCAGAACCAAAAATGTTCTTACAAGCTATCAGCGTGATTATTGAGGAGGAAGAGGATAATTACTCAGGGATAGTCACTCAGCATCAGCATAGGCAGTCTTTGAAGGGATCTGAGATTTCAAAAAAAATTATTCGGTTACATCAGCATCAGGTGCTTGGTAGCTGGTGGTGATCCAAGACTGATTCATTTTTATGAAGGTCAGTCGATCGACCGAGTCAGTGGACAGACGCACCCTGTGATCGGTTACCACGCCTCCAGCAGCACTGATTGTGCGTTCCGAAAGAACGCTGGATGCAGGACAGGCCAGTAGCTCAATTGCATACTGTGCAAGCTCTGGCCAGTGATCCATCCTCAAGACCCAGTAACCCAGAGGATTTTCGGTGGGAAAGGTGTCCAAGTCTGATCTTGCCCCTAGGTATTCCTGCACCGTGTAAAACAGACGCTGGCGATGGTTGCTGGAACCGATCATACCTTGGGGCTGCGGACCAAAAAATTGTCTGAACGCATCGGTCAGACGGCCACCTTCTCCACCGCTCCTTCTTTGACTGACCGAAGCCTCAGCAACACGTTGTCCAGAAACAGGAGTTTGTAACCTCCCAGTCTCTGGGAACGCGTTGCACAGACCTTTCTGCAAGGCCTCCCGAAGATGTTTCATCCTCTGCTCCCTCTGCGATGGCAAGATAAGGTCCGCAACCTTACCCTTGTAATGTGGATCAAGGAGGGTTGCCAGCCAGTATTGGTCCATCTCTTTGATACCAGGAATACGAGGATCCTTACGCAGGCTTTGCAGGATCAGGGAGGCCATGCAGCATAGGTTTGCTGAGGCATTCGGTCCAGAGTCCTCTGGGTCACTAAGGATGACATGGTCCGCAGCCACCTCCTCCCAGCCACGTACAAGTCCATGTGTTTCTTGGGACTGATCCCTTAAAGACTGCTGCTGATGCTGAGTGCCAGGCTCCACCTCCATACTGACACAATCTTCCTCCTCCTCCTCCTCCTCCTCCTCCTCCTCTTCCTGTGTGATCGGTGGGCACGCAGGAACACTGTCTGGATAAAGGGGGCCTTGAGAGGTAAGGAAGTCCTCCTCTTCCTGCCTCTGTTCTGCCTCAAGTGCCCTGTCCATTATTCCACGCAGCGTGTGCTCCAACAGGTGGACAAGGGGGACAGTGTCACTGATGCATGCACTGTCACTGCTCACCATCCTCGTGGCCTCCTCAAATGGTGACAGGACAGTGCATGCATCCCTGATCATGGCCCACTGGCGTGGGGAAAAAAAACCAAGCTCCCCTGACCCTGTCCTGGTGCCATAGTCGCACAGGTACTCATTGATGGCCCTCTGCTGCGTGTGCAGCCGCTGCAGCATGGCCAACATTGAGTTCCATCTGGTAGGCATGTCACAGATTAGGCGGTTCTTGGGCAGGTTAAACTCCTTTTGGAGGTCCGTCAGCCGAGCACTGGCATTATATGACCGGCGGAAATGCACACAGACTTTCCTGGCCTGCCTCAGGACATCCTGTAAGCCCGGGTACCTGCCCAAGAACCGCTGCACCACCAAGTTAAGGACATGAGCCAAACAGGGCACATGGGTCATTTGTCCCTGTCGGAGGGCAGAGAGGAGGTTGGTGCCATTGTCGCAAACCACCATTCCTGCCTTAAGTTGGTGTGGCATCAACCACCTCTGAACTTGCCCCTGCAGAGCTGACAGAACCTCTGCCCCAGTGTGGCTCCTGTCCCCCAAGCACACCAGCTCAAGCACTGCATGGCATCTTTTGGCCTGCGTACTTGCGTAGCCCCTTGAACGACTACGGAGCACCGCTGGTTCCGAGGAAGAGGCCATGGAGGAAGAAGAAGAGGAGGAGGTGGAGGAGAGGTGTGTCACAATCATTAGCATTTTGGAGGCGTGGTGGCGGAACAACCTCCAACACTACTGCACCTTGTCCTGCATCCTTCCCAGCTGCCAGCAGAGTCACCCAATGCGCCGTGAAACTTAGGTAACGTCCCTGGACCATGAGTCAGCGGTAATATGCACCTTACCGCTGACCGCCCTGTCCAGCGAGGCATGGACATTGTCTTCCACATGCTGGTAGAGAGCCGGAATCGCCTTCCATGAGAAAAAGTGGCGTTTGGGTACCTGCCACTGAGGAACCGCACATTCCACAAACTCACGGAAGGGGGCAGAGTCTACCAACTGAAAAGGCAGCAGTTGAAGTGCTAGCAATTTTGCCAAGCTAGCATTCAACCGCTGGGCATGTGGATGGCTGGGAGCAAACTTCTTTCGGCGGTGCAGCAGCTGGGGCAGGGAAATTTGCCTGGTACAATCTGACGTCGGTGTACCAAAAGCAGATTGCCCACAAGTACTTGGCTGTGACACACCTAATTCTACACCTTCATTCCTCTCAGTGCAGGTCTCAGAGAGGACTGAAGGTCTAGTGGGGTTGGAAATCTCAGCTGATGAGGAGCAAGGAGAGGTCCTCTTTGTTCTTTGGTGTGGGTCTTTTAGATACGCTTGCCAACGAACTGCATGGCAGGTCAACATATGTCTGGTCAAGCATGTAGTACCCAAGCGGGAGATGTTTTGTCCACGTGAGATATGCTTGAGACATATGTTGCAAATAACAGCGGTGCGATCTGATGCACTCGTCTCAAAAAAAGCCCACACCAAAGAACTTTTTGAATAATGCGCAGAGACTGCAGCGCCCTGCACATGTGGAGCTTTGGGGTGTGATGCAGTCAATGTGCTGCCCTTAGGCTGGCCCCTGGAAGGCATCCTGCCTCGTTGGTGATGTGCCGCCTCCTCCTCCTCCTCCTCTCTCCTATCAGGCACCCACGTTGAGTCAGTGACCTCATCATCCCCTCCCTCCTCATCACTGGAGCAAACCTGGCAGTATGCTGCAGCAGGGGGAGCATGACTGCCAGATTGCTGTCCTTCTTGGGCACCCCCTCTGTCTGTGCTCATGTCACTGCCTTCATCGAGCTCAGTATCATCATCAGAGCCTTCCAAACGCTGGGCATCCTCCTGGAGCATGTACCCAACACTGTGGTCAAACAGTTCGAGGGACTCCTCAGGAGGACATGGTGGGGCTAGGGAAGGAGTCACTGATGGCATTGAGCCGAGGGAAGAGGCCGCTGCTTTGCCAGACAAAGTACCCTGGGCATGGGTGAGAGAGGATGAGGAGGATGAGGACGGCTTGGTCATCCACTCGACCAAGTCTTCCGCATGTTGCGGCTCAACATGGCCAGCTGCCAAAAAAAAGGCCAAGCGTGTCCCATGGCCACGTGCTGATGAGGATGCACCGTCTCCACGACCAGCACTAGACACAGAGCCTGCTTGCCCTCTCTTATTGGCTTGTGACTGTCTGCCTCTCCTTCTTGGCCTTCCAGACATACTAATGGCCTGTAGCTGCACTAAGCTGGGATATATATATATATATATATATATATATGTACTGATACTGCAGCTAGCAAAATCAACTGCCTGCCTGTAGTATGAGAACACCACCAACCTTCTACAGGTAGCTTTAGCTGAACACTGTGGGCAGGACGCACCCTACTAACTTGTAGGTTTAGCTGAACACTGTGAGCAGGACGCACTGCACTAACTGTAAATAGTCTAGCTGCCTGACTGTGGTACTAATAGGATCAAAAGAACACCAGCAATTTTCTTCAGGTAGCTGTATTTACTGTAACAAGACAAGCCTGCCTGTCAGTAAGAAGATAACAGAAACGGATCTAGCTGAACACTGTGAGCAGGACGCACCCCACTAGCTTGTAGGTTTAGCTGAACACTGTGAGGTGGACGCACCCCACTAACTTGTAGGTTTAGCTGAACACTGTGAGCAGGACGCACCCCACTAACTTGTAGGTTTAGCAGAACACTGTGAGCAGGACGCACTGCACTAACTGTAAATAGACTAGCTGCCTGACTGTGGTACTAATAGGATCAAAAGAACACCAGGAATTTTCTTCAGGTAGCTGTATTTACTGTAACAAGACAAGCCTGCCTGTCAGTAAGAAGATAACAGAAACGGATCTAGCTGAACACTGTGAGCAGGACGCACCCCACTAGCTTGTAGGTTTAGCTGAACACTGTGAGGTGGATGCACCCCACTAACTTGTAGGTTTAGCTGAACACTGTGAGCAGGATGCACCTCACTAACTTGTAGGTTTAGCAGAACACTGTGAGCAGGACGCACTGCACTAACTGTAAATAGTCTAGCTGCCTGACTGTGGTACTAATAGGATCAAAAGAACACCAGCAATTTTCTTCAGGTAGCTGTATTTACTGTAACAAGACAAGCCTGCCTGTCAGTAAGAAGATAACAGAAACGGATCTAGCTGAACACTGTGAGCAGGATGCACCCCACTAGCTTGTAGGTTTAGCTGAACACTGTGAGGTGGGCGCACCCCACTAACTTGTAGGTTTAGCTGAACACTGTGAGCAGGACGCACCCCACTAACTTGTAGGTTTAGCAGAACACTGTGAGCAGGATGCACTGCACTAAATGTAAATAGTCTAGCTACCTGACTGTGGTACTAATAGGATCAAAAGAACACCAGTAATTTTCTTCAGGTAGCTTTATATACTGTAACAAGACAAGCCTGCCTGTCAGTAGGAAGATAACAGGAACGGATCTAGCTGAACACTGTGAGCAGGACGCACTGCACTAAATATAAATAGTCTAGCTGCCTGACTGTGGTACTAATAGGATCAAAAGAACACCAGTAATTTTCTTCAGGTAGCTTTATATACTGTAACAAGACAAGCCTGCCTGTCAGTAGGAAGATAACAGGAACGGATCTAGCTGAACACTGTGAGCAGGACGCACTGCACTAAATGTAAATAGTCTAGAAGATAACAGGAACGGATCTAGCTAAACTGAATACAGTGTATATATATATATATATATGCAACACCTGGGATGCATATATATACACAATACACTTTAAGTGCAGCTAACTGACTGACTGTCCTGCCTAATCTAGCTAACTCAAATGAAATGACACTGTCTCTCTCTCTATTTCTCAGCACACCGGAACACACTGCACAGGGCCGCAGTGCAGGCGGCCTTATATAGTGTGGGGCGTGTACTAAATCCCCTGAGCCATAATTGGCCAAAGCCTCCTTGGCTTTGGCCAATTACGGCTCTCTGTTAAGGCGGTGCTGTGATTGGCCAAGCATGCGGGTCATAGTGCATGCTTGGCCAATCATCAGCAAGCAATGCACTGCGATGCCGCAGTGAATTATGGGCCGTGACGCGCCACACGAATTTGGCGCGAACGGCCCATATCGTTCGCAATTCGGCGAACGACCGAACAGCCGATGTTCGAGTCGAACATGGGTTCGACTCGAACACGAAGCTCATCCCTACTGGTGACCCCACAATAGGGATAAAACTTTTTCACAGAAGAGAGTTTAACAAGACTCGTGGCCACTCATTAAAATTAGAAGAAAAGAGGTTTAACCTTAAACTACGTAGAGGGCTCTTTACTGTAAGAGCGGCAAGGATGTGGAATTCCCTTCCACAGGCAGTGGTCTCAGCGGGGAGCATTGATAGCTTCAAGAAACTATTAGATAAGCACCTGAATGACCGCAATATACAGGGATATATAATGTAATACTGACACATAATCACACACATAGATTGTACTTGATGGACTTGTGTCTTTTTTCAACCTCACCTACTATGTAACTATGTAACATTACACCACATGGAGTTTGCTAAAAATAAACACCTGAAGGACTCTAAGATGGTGAGAAATAAGATTCTTTGGTCTGATGAGACCAAGATAGAACTTTTTGGCCTTAATTCTAAGCAGTATGTGTGGAGAAAACCAGGCACTGCTCATCACCTGTCCAATACAGTCCCAACAGTGAAGCATGGTGGTGGCAGCATCATGCTGTGGGGGTGTTTTTCAGCTGCAGGGACAGGACGACTGGCTGCAATTGAGGGAAAGATTAATGCGGACAAGTACAGGGATATCCTGGACGAAAACCTTCTCGAGGGTGCTCAGGACCTAAGACTGGGTCGAAGGTTTACCTTCCAACAAGACAATAACCCTAAGCACACAGCTAAAATAACAAAGGTGTGGCTTTACAACAACTCCATGACTGTTCTTGAATGGCCCAGCCAGAGCCCTGACTTAAACCCAATTGAGCATCTCTGCAGAGACCTAAAAATGGCTGTCCACCAACGTTTACCATCCAACCTGACAGAACTGGAGAGGATCTGCAAGTAGGAATGGCAGAGGATCCCCAAATCCAGGTGTGAAAAACTTTTTGCATCTTTCCCAAAAAGACTCATGGCTGTATTATATCAAAAGGGTGATTCTACTAAATACTGAGCAAAGGGTCTGAATACTTAGGACCATGTGATATTTCAGTTTTTATTTTTTAATAAATCTGCAAAAATGTCAACAATTCTGTATTTTTCTGTCAATATGGGGTACTTGTGTGTACATTAATGAGGAAAAAAAATTAACTTAAATGATTTTAGCAAATGGCTGCAATATAACAAAGAGTGAATTTAAGGGGGTCTGAATACTTTCCGTTCCCACTGTATACCCCTTCTAGGGATGAGCCGAACACCCCCCGGTTCGGTTCGCACCAGAACCTGCGAACAGACCGAAAGTTCGCACGAACGTTAGAACCCCATTGACGTCTATGGGACTCGAACGTTCGAAATCAAAAGTGCTCATTTTAAAGGCTAATTTGCATGGTATTGTCCTAAAAAGGGTTTGGGGACCCGGGTCCTACCCCAGGGGACATATATCAATGCAAAAAAAACTTTTAAAAACGGCCGTTTTTTCGGGAGCAGTGATTTTAATGATGCTTAAAGTAAAAAAAAAAAGTGAAATATTCCTTTAAATATCATACCTGGGGGGTGTCTATAGTATGCCTGTAAAGTGATGCGTGTTTCCCGTGTTTAGAACAGTCCCTGCACCAAATGTCATTTTTAAAGGAAAAAATCTCATTTAAAACTGCTTGCGGGTTTAATGTAATGTCGGGTCATGGCAGTATGGATGAAAATCAGTGAGACAAACGGCATGGGTACCCCCCAGTCCATTACCAGGCCCTTTGGGTCTTGTATGGATATTAAGGGGAACCCCGCACCCAAATTAAAATAAGGAAAGGTGTGGGGCCACCAGGCCCTATATACTCTGAACAGCAGTATACAGGCGGTGCAAACAAGACAGGGACTGTAGGTTTGTTGTTAAGTAGAATCTCTTTGTAATTTTGAACGGGTACATTTTTAACGTGTTTAGCTCCAGCCAAAAAATCTTTTTTAAGCTTTTTGGAAAACATAGGGAAGGGTTATCACCCCTGTGACATTTGTTTTGCTGTCTTTCCTCCTCTTCAGAAGATTTCACCTCACTTTTTGTCCCAATGAAAAATGTTTTTTGAAAATTTGGGTTTTTTTGTGGAACAAGGATTGGAAAGCATCAGTGGAAAGGAGAATTTTTTTTCACATATTAACTCTTACAGGAGAGAATTTCCCTTCCTAGGGGTAGATTTCATCTCACTTCCTGTTGTCTCCTTCCGTTTGTAAGTAGGAGTCGTTTGTAAGTTAGATGTTTGAAAGTAGGGTCCTGCCCTATATACTCAGCAGAAATTTGGGCCTTAGGTGTTGCTGTGGCCACAACACTGTAAGCCCTCGCAGGGCCCTGCTGTGAAATATTAGATCAAGAATTGTAATTACATGCCCCTGTTGAACAGGAGCTGAAAAATTAGGCCTTAGGCACTGGTGCTGGTGCCACAACACTGCAACCCCTTACAGACACTCTAGTTGGAACGCAGGAACGAGCCCTGCTGCAAAGTATTGCATCAAAAATTGTAATTACACGCCCCTGTTAGACAGGAGCAGAAAAATTGGGCCTTGGGCACTGGTGCTGGTGCCACAACACTGCAACCCCTCACAGACACTCTAGTTGGAATGCAGGAACGAGCCCTGCTGCAAAGTATTACATCAAAAATTGTAATTACACGCCCCTGTTAAACAGGGGCTGAAAAATTGTGCCTTAGGCACTGGTGGTGGCGCCCAGAACCAAAAATGTTCTTACAAGCTATCAGCGTGATGATTGAGGAGGAAGAGGATAATTACTCAGGGATAGTCACTCAGCATCAGCATAGGCAGTCTTTGAAGGGATCTGAGATTTCAAAAAAAATTATTCGGTTACATCAGCATCAGGTGCTTGGTAGCTGGTGGTGATCCAAGACTGATTCATTTTTATGAAGGTCAGTCGATCGACCGAGTCGGTGGACAGACGCACCCTGTGATCGGTTATCACACCTCCAGCAGCACTGAATGTGCGTTCCGAAAGAACGCTGGATGCAGGACAAGCCAGTAGCTCAATTGCATACTGTGCAAGCTCTGGCCAGTGATCCATCCTCAAGACCCAGTAACCCAGAGGATTTTCGGTGGGAAAGGTGTCCAAGTCTGATCTTGCCCCTAGGTATTCCTGCACCATGTAAAACAGACGCTGGCGATGGTTGCTGGAACCGATCATACCTTGGGGCTGCGGACCAAAAAATTGTCTGAATGCATCGGTCAGATGGCCACCTTCTCCACCGCTCCTTCTTTGACTGACCGAAGCCTCAGCAACACGTTGTCCAGAAACAGGAGTTTGTAACCTCCCAGTCTCTGGGAACGCGTTGCACAGACCTTTCTGCAAGGCCTCCCGAAGATGTTTCATCCTCTGCTCCCTCTGCGATGGCAAGATAAGGTCCGCAACCTTACCCTTGTAACGTGGATCAAGGAGGGTTGCCAGCCAGTATTGGTCCTTCTCCTTGATACCATGAATACGAGGATCCTTACGCAGGCTTTGCAGGATCAGGGAGGCCATGCAGCGCAGGTTTGCTGAGGCATTCGGTCCGGAGTCCTCTGGGTCACTAAGGATAACATGGTCCGCAGCCACCTCCTCCCAGCCACGTACAAGTCCATGTGTTTCTTGGGACTGATCCCTTAAAGACTGCTGCTGATGCTGAGTGCCAGGCTCCACCTCCATACTGACACAATCTTCCTCCTCCTCCTCCTCGTCCTCTTCCTGTGTGATCGGCGGGCACGCAGGAACACTGTCTGGATAAAGGGGGCCTTGAGAGCTAAGGAAGTCCTCCTCTTCCTGCCTCTGTTCTGCCTCAAGTGCCCTGTCCATTATTCCACGCAGCGTGTGCTCCAACAGGTGGACAAGGGGGACAGTGTCACTGATGCATGCACTGTCACTGCTCACCATCCTCGTGGCCTCCTCAAATGGTGACAGGACAGTGCATGCATCCCTGATCATGGCCCACTGGCGTGGGGAAAAAAAACCAAGCTCCCCTGACCCTGTCCTGGTGCCATAGTCGCACAGGTACTCATTGATGGCCCTCTGCTGCGTGTGCAGCCGCTGCAGCATGGCCAACATTGAGTTCCACCTGGTGGGCATGTCACAGATTAGGCGGTTCTTGGGCAGGTTAAACTCCTTTTGGAGGTCCGTCAGCCGAGCACTGGCATTATATGACCGGCGGAAATGCACACAGACTTTCCTGGCCTGCCTCAGGACATCCTGTAAGCCTGGGTACCTGCCCAAGAACCACTGCACCACCAAGTTAAGGACGTGAGCCAAACAGGGCACATGGGTCATTTGTCCCTGTCGGAGGGCAGAGAGGAGGTTGGTGCCATTGTCGCAAACCACCATTCCTGCCTTAAGTTGGCGTGGCGTCAACCACCTCTGAACCTGCCCCTGCAGAGCTGACAGAACCTCTGCCCCAGTGTGGCTCCTGTCCCCCAAGCACACCAGCTCAAGCACCGCATGGCATCTTTTGGCCTGCGTACTTGCGTAGCCCCTTGAACGACTACGGAGCACCGCTGGTTCCGAGGAAGAGGCCATGGAGGAAGAAGAAGAGGAGGGGGTGGAGGAGAGAGGTGTGTCACAATCATTAGCATTTTGGAGGCATGGTGGCGGAACAACCTCCAACACTACTGCACCCTGTCCTGCATCCTTCCCAGCTGCCAGCAGAGTCACCCAATGCGCCGTGAAACTTAGGTAACGTCCCTGTCCATGCCTGCTGGACCATGAGTCAGTGGTAATATGCACCTTACCGCTGACCGCCCTGTCCAGCAAGGCATGGACATTGCCTTCCACATGCCGGTAGAGAGCCGGAATCGCCTTCCGCGAGAAAAAGTGACGTTTGGGTACCTGCCACTGAGGAACCGCACATTCCACAAACTCACGGAAGGGGGCAGAGTCTACCAACTGAAAAGGCAGCAGTTGAAGTGCCAGCAATTTTGCCAAGCTAGCATTCAACCGCTGGTCATGTGGATGGCTGGGAGCAAACTTCTTTCGGCGGTGCAGCAGCTGGGGCAGGGAAATTTGCCTGGTACAATCTGACGTCGGTGTACAAAAAGCAGATTGTCCACAAGTACTTGGCTGTGACACACCTAATTCTACACCTTCATTCCTCTCAGTGCAGGTCTCAGAGAGGACTGAAGGTCTAGTGGGGTTGGAAATCTCAGCTGATGAGGAGCAAGGAGAGGTCCTCTTTGTTCTTTGGTGTGGGTCTTTTAGATGCGCTTGCCAACGAACTGCATGGCAGGTCAACATATGTCTGGTCAAGCATGTGGTACCCAAGCGGGAGATGTTTTGTCCACGTGAGATACGCTTGAGACATATGTTGCAAATAGCAGCGGTGCGATCTGATGCACTCGTCTCAAAAAAGGCCCACACCAAAGAACTTTTTGAATAACGCGCAGAGACTGCAGCGCCCTGCACATGTGATGCAGTCAATGTGCTGCCCTTAGGCTGGCCCCTGGAGGGCATCCTGCCTCGTTGGTGATGTGCCGCCTCCTCCTCCTCCTCCTCTCTCCTATTAGGCACCCACGTTGAGTCAGTGACCTTATCATCCCCTCCCTCCTCATCACTGGAGCAAACCCGGCAGTATGCTGCAGCAGGGGGAGCATGACTGCCAGATTGCTGTCCTTCTTGGGCACCCCCTCTGTCCGTGCTCATGTTACTGCCTTCATCGAGCTCAGTATCATCATCAGAGCCTTCCAAACGCTGGGCATCCTCCTGGAGCATGTACCCAACACTGTGGTCAAACAGTTCGAGGGACTCCTCAGGAGGACATGGTGGAGCTAGGGAAGGAGTCACTGATGACATTGAGCCGAGGGAAGAGGCCGCTGCTTTGCCAGACAAAGCACCCTGGGCATGGGTGAGAGAGGATGAGGAGGATGAGGACGGCTTGGTCATCCACTCGACCAAGTCTTCCGCATGTTGCGGCTCAACACGGCCAGCTGCCGAAAAAAAGGCCAATCGTGTCCCATGGCCACGTGCTGATGAGGATGCACCGTCTCCACGACCAGCACTAGACACAGAGCCTGCTTGCCCTCTCTTATTGGCTTGTGACTGTCTGCCTCTCCTTCTTGGCCTTATAGACATACTAATGGCCTGTAGCTGCACTAAGCTGGGATATATATATATATATATATATATATATATATATATATATATATATATATATATATACTGCAGCTAGCAAAATCATCTACCTGCCTGTAGTATGAGAACACCACCAACCTTCTACAGGTAGCTTTAGCTGAACACTGTGAGGTGGACGCACCCCACTAACTTGTAGGTTTAGCTGAACACTGTGAGCAGGACGCACTGCACTAACTGTAAATAGTCTAGCTGCCTGACCGTGGTACTAATAGAATCAAAAGAACACCAGTAATTTTCTTCAGGTAGCTTTATATACTGTAACAAGACAAGCCTGCCTGTCAGTAGGAAGATAACAGGAACGGATCTAGCTGAACACTGTGAGCAGGACGCACTGCACTAAATGTAAATAGTCTAGCTGCCTGACCGTGGTACTAAGAGGATCAAAAGAACACCAGTAATTTTCTTCAGGTAGCTTTATATACTGTAACAAGACAAGCCTGCCTGTCAGTAGGAAGATAACAGGAACGGATCTAGCTGAACACTGTGAGCAGGACGCACTGCACTAAATGTAAATAGTCTAGCTGCCTGACTGTGGTACTAATAGGATCAAAAGAACACCAGTAATTTTCTTCAGGTAGCTTTATATACTGTAACAAGACAAGCCTGCCTGTCAGTAGGAAGATAACAGGAACGGATCTAGCTGAACACTGTGAGCAGGACGCACTGTACTAAATGTAAATAGTCTAGCTGCCTGACCGTGGTACTAATAGGATCAAAATAACACCAGTAATTTTCTTCAGGTAGCTTTATATACTGTAACAAGACAAGCCTGCCTGTCAGTAGGAAGATAAAAGGAACGGATCTAGCTGAACACTGTGAGCAGGACGCACTGCACTAAATGTAAATAGTCTAGCTGCCTGACCGTGGTACTAATAGGATCAAAAGAACACCAGTAATTTTCTTCAGGTAGCTGTAAATACTGTAACAAGACAAGCCTGCCTGTCAGTAGGAAGATAACAGGAACGGATCTAGCTGAACACTGTGAGCAGGACGCACTGCACTAAATGTAAATAGTCTAGAAGATAACAGGAACGGATCTAGCTGAACACTGTGAGCAGGACGCACTTTACTAAATGTAAATAGTCTAGCTGCCTGACCGTGGTACTAATAGGATCAAAAGAACACCAGTAATTTTCTTTAGGTAGCTGTTAATACTGTAACAAGACAAGCCTGCCTGTCAGTAGGAAGATAACAGGAACGGATCTAGCTGAACACTGTGAGCAGGACGCACTGCACTAAATGTAAATAGTCTAGAAGATAACAGGAACGGATCTAGATGAACACTGTGAGCAGGACGCACTGCACTAAATGTAAATAGTCTAGAATTTAACAGGAACGGATCTAGCTGAACACTGTGAGCAGGACGCACTGCACTAAATGTAAATAGTCTAGAAGATAACAGGAACGGATCTAGCTGAACACTGTGAGCAGGACGCACTTTACTAAATGTAAATAGTCTAGCTGCCTGACCGTGGTACTAATAGGATCAAAAGAACACCAGTAATTTTCTTTAGGTAGCTGTTAATACTGTAACAAGACAAGCCTGCCTGTCAGTAGGAAGATAACAGGAACGGATCTAGCTGAACACTGTGAGCAGGACGCACTGCACTAAATATAAATAGTCTAGAAGATAACAGGAACGGATCTAGCTGAACACTGTGAGCAGGACGCACTGCACTAAATGTAAATAGTCTAGAAGATAACAGGAACGGATCTAGCTGAACACTGTGAGCAGGACGCACTTTACTAAATGTAAATAGTCTAGCTGCCTGACCGTGGTACTAATAGGATCAAAAGAACACCAGTAATTTTCTTTAGGTAGCTGTTAATACTGTAACAAGACAAGCCTGCCTGTCAGTAGGAAGATAACAGGAACGGATCTAGCTGAACACTGTCAGCAGGACGCACTGCACTAAATGTAAATAGTCTAGAAGATAACAGGAACGGATCTAGCTGAACACTGTGAGCAGGACGCACTGCACTAAATGTAAATAGTCTAGAATTTAACAGGAACGGATCTAGCTGAACACTGTGAGCATGACGCACTGCACTAAATGTAAATAGTCTAGAAGATAACAGGAACGGATCTAGCTGAACACTGTGAGCAGGACGCACTGCACTAAATGTAAATAGTCTAGAAGATAACAGGAACGGATCTAGCTAAACTGAGTACAGTGTATATATATATATGCAACACCTGGGATGCATATATATACACAATACACTGTAAGTGCAGCTAACTGACTGACTGTTCTGCCTAAGCTATCTAACTCAAATCAAACACTGTCTCTCTGTCTATCTCTTTCAACGCCGGAACACACACTACACAGGGCCGCCGTGCAGGCGGCCTTATATAGTGTGGGGCGTGTACTAAATCCCCTGAGCCATAATTGGCCAAAGCCTCCTTGGCTTTGGCCAATTACGGCTCTCTGTTCAGGCGGCGCTGTGATTGGCCAAGCATGCGGGTCATAGTGCATGCTTGGCCAATCATCAGCAAGCAATGCACTGCGATGCCGCAGTGAATCATGGGCCGTGACGCGCCACACAAATTTGGCGCGAACAGCCCATATCGTTCGCAATTCGGCGAGCGACTGAACAGCCGATGTTCGAGTCGAACATGGGTTCGACTCGAACACGAAGCTCATCCCTAACCCCTTCATATTGGTGATGTTTTTCATTTCTTGCCATACTCTATTAAATAATTTGCCCATTATGAACCCTTTTACCATTCGCAAGTTCCCTGTCTCCAATAAAGTGACAAGTGAATAATCCCTACATAAGGGCAACAATAGACCCTGTAAAGGGTCAGACCAGGGGCAGACTGCCCATTCGGGCACTCGGGCACTGACCGAGGGCCCCATGCCACTAGGGGGCCCCATCAGGGTTGCCAGCCTCAATAAAACTAGGGACAGATTGTAAAAATCTGTATATTTTTACATCTGTCCCTGAAATGTCTGACAGCAACATCATTTTGATGTAAAATTTCGGAGGCTATAGCTGCTCTGCGCCTCCACTACCTCTGTCAGGTAGTTTTTCTGTGTGTGAGAAGTGCACTGCTTCTGGAAGAAGGATGTTCTGAATGTCTCCCCCAATCTCTGCTACATCTCCCTACTAGGGATGAGCCAGAACATGCGAACAGGAAAAAAGTTCGCTCAAACACGCGAACACCGTTAAAGTCTATGGGACACGAACATGAATAATCAAAAGTGCTAATTTTAAAGGCTTATATGTAAGTTATTGTCATAAAAAGTGTTTGGGGACCTGGGTCCTGCCCCAGGGGACATGGATCAATGCAAAAAAAAGTTTTAAAAACAGCCGTTTTTTCAGAAGCAGTGATTTTAATAATGCTTAAAGTCAAACAATAAAAGTGTAATATCCCTTTAAATTTCGTACCTGGGGGGTGTCTATAGTATGCCTGTAAAGGGGCGCATGTTTCTCGTGTTTAGAACAGTCTGATAGCAAAATGACATTTCGAAGGAAAAATTCCATTTAAAACTACCCGCGGCTATTGCATTGCCGACAATACACATAGAAGTTCATTGATAAAAACGGCATGGGAATTCAACACAGGGAAACCCCAAACCAAAATTTAAAAAAAAAATGACGTGGGAGTCCCCCTAAATTCCATACCAGACCCTTATCCGAGCACGCAATCTGGCAGGCCGCAGGAAAAGAGGGGGAAAGAGAGTGCGCCCCCCCTTCCTGAACCGTACCAGGCCACATGCCCTCAACATTGGGAGGGTGCTTTGGGGTAGCTCCCCAAAACACCTTGTCCCCATGTTGATGAGGACAAGGGCCTCATCCCCACAACCCTGGCCGGTGGTTGTGGGGGTCTGTGGGCGGGGGGCTTATCGGAATCTGGAAGCCCCCTTTAACAAGGGGACCCCCAGATCCCGCCCCCCCCCTGTGTGAAATGGTAAGGGGGTACTTACCCCTACCATTTCACTAAAAAACTGTCAAAAATATTAAAATTGACAAGAGACAGTTTTTGACAATGCCTTTATTTAAATGCTTCTTCTTTCTTCTATCTTCCTTCATCTTCTTCTTCTTCTGGTTCTTCTGGCTCTTCTGGTTCTTCCTCCGGTGTTCAGCATCTCCTCCGCGGTGTCTTCTATCTTCTTCTCCTCGGGCCGCTCTGCACCCATGGCATGGGGGGAGGCTCCCGCTCTTCTATTCATCTTCTTCTTCATCCTCTTCTCTTCTTCCTTCTTCTCTTCTTCATTTTCTTCTCCGGGCCGCTCCGCACCCATGCTGGCATGGAGGGAGGCTCCCGCTGTGTGACGGGGTCTCCTCGTCTGACGGTTCTTAAATAACAGGGGCGGGGCCACCCGGTGACCCCGCCCCCCTCTGATGTGGCCTGGTACGGTTCAGGAGGGGCCGCACTCTCGTCCCCCCCTCTTTTCCTGCGGCCTGCCAGGTTGCGTGCTCGGATAAGGGTCTGGTATAGATTTATGGGGGGAACCCACGCCTTTTTTTTTTTTTTTTTGGCGTGGGGTTCCCCTTAAAATCCATACCAGACCTGAAGGGTCTGGTATGGAATTTAGGGGGACTCCCATGTAATTTTTAAAAAAAATTTTGGTTCGGGGTTCCCCTGTGGGGAATTCCCATGTCGTTTTTATCAATGAACTTCTATGTGTATTGTCGGCAATGCAATAGCCGCGGGTAGTTTTAAATGGAATTTTTCACCCCAAATTGTTCGCTGTTCGGCAAACTTGCGAACAGCCAATGTTCGAGTCGAACATGAGTTGGACTCGAACTCGAAGCTCATCCCTACTCCCTACTGATTACCTGCCCACCACTACACAGACACATCATCCTCCTCTCCTGTATTACCACCAAATGTGTCTGTGAGCTGCTCGGGCACTACAAGTCCCAGCATGTTAGGAGATGAGGGCAGCAGCAGTGTGTTAGACTGATTTCTCAATGAAAAGTGCTGATGTGTGTATACTGTGTGTGTATGTATATACTTAATGTGTGTATGTAGTCTGTGTGTATACTGTCTGTCTGTATACTGTGTCTGTATAGTGTGTGTATACTGTGTCTGTATACTGTGTGCCTGTATACTGAGTATGTATACTGTGTGTGTGTCTATGTGTATACTGTGTCTGTATACTGTGTGTGTCTGTGTATATACTGTGTCTGTATACTGTGCGTGTGTCTGTGTGCATATTGTGTCTGTATACTGTGCGTGTGTCTGTGTGCATACTGTGTCTGTATAATGTGCGTGCATCTGTGTGCATACTGTGTCTGTATACTGTGCGTGCGTCTGTGTGCATACTGTGTCTGTATACTGTGCGTGCGTCTGTGTGCATACTGTGTCTGTATACTGTGCGTGCGTCTGTGTGCATACTGTGTCTGTATACTGTGCGTGTGTCTGTGTGCATATTGTGTCTGTATACTGTGCGTGTGTCTGTGTGCATACTGTGTCTGTATACTGTGCGTGCGTCTGTGTGTATACTGTGTCTGTATACTGTGCGTGTGTCTGTGTGTATACTGTGTCTGTATACTGTGCGTGCGTCTGTGTGTATACTGTGTCTGTATACTGTGCGTGTGTCTGTGTGAATACTGTGTCTGTATACTGTGCGTGTGTTTGTATGCATACTGTGTCCGTATACTGTGCGTGTGTCTGTGTGAATACTGTGTCTGTATACTGTGCGTGCGTCTGTGTGCATACTGTGTCTGTATACTGTGCGTGTGTCTGTGTGCATACTGTGTCTGTATACTGTGCGTGTGTCTGTGTGCATACTGTGTCTGTACACTGTGCGTGTGTCTGTGTGTATACTGTGTCTGTATACTGTGCGTGCGTCTGTATGCATACTGTGTCTGTATACTGTGCGTGTCTGTGTGTATACTGTGTCTGTATACTGTGCGTGCGTCTGTGTGCATACTGTGTCTGTATACTGTGCGTGTGTCTGTGTGTATACTGTTTCTGTATACTGTGCGTGCGTCTGTGTGCATACTGTGTCTGTATACTGTGCGTGTGTCTGTGTGCATACTGTGTCTGTATACTGTGCGTGTGTCTGTGTGTATACTGTTTCTGTATACTGTGCGTGTGTCTGTGTGTATACTGTGTCTGTATACTGTGTGTGTGTCTGTGTGCATACTGTGTCTGTATACTGTGCGTGTGTCTGTGTGCATACTGTGTCTGTATACTGTGCGTGCATCTGTGTGCATACTGTGTCTGTATACTGTGCGTGTGTCTGTGTGCATACTGTGTCTGTATACTGTGCGTGTGTCTGTGTGTATACTGTGTCTGTATACTGTGCGTGTGTCTGTGTGAATACTGTGTCTGTATACTGTGCGTGTGTCTGTGTGCATACTGTGTCTGTATACTGTGCGTGCATCTGTGTGCATACTGTGTCTGTATACTGTGCGTGTGTCTGTGTGCATACTGTGTCTGTATACTGTGCGTGTGTCTGTGTGCATACTGTGTCTGTATACTGTGCGTGTGTCTGTGTGCATACTGTGTCTGTATACTGTGCGTGTGTCTGTGTGCATACTGTGTCTGTATACTGTGCATGTGTCTGTGTGTATACTGTGTCTGTATACTGTGTGTGTGTCTGTGTGCATACTGCGTCTATGTGCATACTGTGTCTGTATACTGTGTGTGTGTGTCTGTGTGCATACTGTGTCTGTATACTGTGCGTGTGTCTGTGTGCATACTGTGTCTGTATACTGTGCGTGCGTCTGTGTGCATACTGTGTCTGTATACTGTGCGTGCGTCTGTGTGCATACTGTGTCTGTATACTGTGCGTGCGTCTGTGTGCATACTGTGTCTGTATACTGTGCGTGTGTCTGTGTGCATACTGTGTCTGTATACTGTGCGTGTGTCTGTGTGCATACTGTGTCTGTATACTGTGCGTGTGTCTGTGTGCATACTGTGTCTGTATACTGTGCCTGCGTCTGTGTGCATACTGTGTCTGTATACTGTGCCTGTGTCTGTGTGCATACTGTGTCTGTATACTGTGTGTGTGTCTGTGTGCATACTGTGTCTGTATACTGTGTGTGTGTCTGTGTGCATACTGTGTCTGTATACTGTGCCTGTCTCTGTGTGCATACTGTGTCTGTATACTGTGCGTGTGTCTGTATGTATACTGTGGCTGTATACTGCGCTTGTGTCTGTGTGAATACTGTGTCTGTAAACTGTGCGTGTGTCTGTGTGCATACTGTGTCTGTATACTGTGTGTGTGTCTGTGTGCATACTGTGTCTGTATACTGTGTGTGTCTGTGTGTATACTGTGTCTGTATACTGTGCGTGTGTCTGTGTGCATATTGTGTCTGTATACTGTGCGTGCATCTGTGTGCATACTGTGTCTGTATACTGTGCATGCGTCTGTGTGCATACTGTGTCTGTATACTGTGCGTGCGTCTGTGTGCATACTGTGTCTGTATACTGTGCGTGCATCTGTGTGCATACTGTGTCTGTATACTGTGCGTGCGTCTGTGTGCATACTGTGTCTGTATACTGTGCGTGTGTCTGTGTGCATACTGTGTCTGTATACTGTGCGTGTGTCTGTGTGCATACTGTGTCTGTATACTGTGCGTGTGTCTGTGTGCATACTGTGTCTGTATACTGTGCATGTGTCTGTGTGTATACTGTGTCTGTATACTGTGTGTGTGTCTGTGTGCATACTGCGTCTATGTGCATACTGTGTCTGTATACTGTGTGTGTGTGTCTGTGTGCATACTGTGTCTGTATACTGTGCGTGTGTGTCTGTGTGCATACTGTGTCTGTATACTGTGCGTGTGTCTGTGTGCATACTGTGTCTGTATACTGTGCGTGCGTCTGTGTGCATACTGTGTCTGTATACTGTGCGTGCGTCTGTGTGCATACTGTGTCTGTATACTGTGCGTGTGTCTGTGTGCATACTGTGTCTGTATACTGTGCGTGTGTCTGTGTGCATACTGTGTCTGTATACTGTGCGTGTGTCTGTGTGCATACTGTGTCTGTATACTGTGCGTGTGTCTGTGTGCATACTGTGTCTGTATACTGTGCGTGTGTCTGTGTGCATACTGTGTCTGTATACTGTGCCTGCGTCTGTGTGCATACTGTGTCTGTATACTGTGCCTGTGTCTGTGTGCATACTGTGTCTGTATACTGTGTGTGTGTCTGTGTGCATACTGTGTCTGTATACTGTGTGTGTGTCTGTGTGCATACTGTGTCTGTATACTGTGCCTGTCTCTGTGTGCATACTGTGTCTGTATACTGTGCGTGTGTCTGTATGTATACTGTGGCTGTATACTGCGCTTGTGTCTGTGTGAATACTGTGTCTGTAAACTGTGCGTGTGTCTGTGTGCATACTGTGTCTGTATACTGTGTGTGTGTCTGTGTGCATACTGTGTCTGTATACTGTGTGTGTCTGTGTGTATACTGTGTCTGTATACTGTGCGTGTGTCTGTGTGCATATTGTGTCTGTATACTGTGCGTGTGTCTGTGTGTATACTGTGTCTGTATACTGTGCGTGCATCTGTGTGCATACTGTGTCTGTATACTGTGCGTGCGTCTGTGTGCATACTGTGTCTGTATACTGTGCGTGCGTCTGTGTGCATACTGTGTCTGTATACTGTGCGTGCGTCTGTGTGCATACTGTGTCTGTATACTGTGCGTGTGTCTGTGTGTATACTGTGTCTGTATACTGTGCGTGCGTCTGTGTGCATACTGTGTCTGTATACTGTGTGTGTGTCTTTGTGCATACTGTGTCTGTATACTGTGCGTGTGTCTGTGTGCATACTGTGTCTGTACACTGTGCGTGTGTCTGTGTGTATACTGTGTCTGTATACTGTGCGTGTGTCTGTGTGAATACTGTGTCTGTATACTGTGTGTGTGTCTGTGTGCATACTGTGTCTGTATACTGTGCGTGTGTCTGTGTGCATACTGTGTCTGTATACTGTGCGTGTGTCTGTATGCGTACTGTGTCCGTATACTGTGCGTGTGTCTGTGTGCATACTGTGTCTGTATACTGTGCGTGCATCTGTCTGCATACTGTGTTTGTATACTGTGCATGCATCTGTGTGCATACTGTGTCTGTATACTGTGCGTGCGTCTGTGTGCATACTGTGTCTGTATACTGTGAGTGTGTCTGTGTGTATACTGTGTCTGTATACTGTGCGTGCGTCTGTGTGCATACTGTGTCTGTATACTGTGTGTGTGTCTGTGTGCATACTGTGTCTGTATACTGTGCGTGTGTCTGTGTGCATACTGTGTCTGTACACTGTGCGTGTGTCTGTGTGTATACTGTGTCTGTATACTGTGCGTGCGTCTGTGTGCATACTGTGTCTGTATACTGTGCGTGTCTGTGTGTATACTGTGTCTGTATACTGTGCGTGCGTCTGTGTGCATACTGTGTCTGTATACTGTGCGTGTGTCTGTGTGCATACTGTGTCTGTATACTGTGCATGTGTCTGTGTGTATACTGTTTCTGTATACTGTGCGTGTGTCTGTGTGCATACTGTGTCTGTATACTGTGCGTGTGTCTGTGTGCATACTGTGTCTGTATACTGTGCGTGTCTGTGTGTATACTGTGTCTGTATACTGTGCGTGTGTCTGTGTGAATACTGTGTCTGTATACTGTGCGTGCATCTGTGTGCATACTGTGTCTGTATACTGTGCGTGTGTCTGTGTGCATACTGTGTCTGTATACTGTGCGTGCATCTGTGTGCATACTGTGTCTGTATACTGTGCGTGTGTCTGTGTGCATACTGTGTCTGTATACTGTGCGTGTGTCTGTGTGCATACTGTGTCTGTATACTGTGCGTGTGTCTGTGTGCATACTGTGTCTGTATACTGTGCGTGTGTCTGTGTGCATACTGTGTCTGTATACTGTGCATGTGTCTGTGTGTATACTGTGTCTGTATACTGTGCGTGTGTCTGTGTGCATACTGTGTCTGTATACTGTGCGTGTGTCTGTGTGCATACTGTGTCTGTATACTGTGCGTGTGTCTGTGTGCATACTGTGTCTGTATACTGTGCGTGTGTCTGTGTGTATACTGTGTCTGTATACTGTGCGTGTGTCTGTGTGCATACTGTGCCTGTATACTGTGCGTGTGTCTGTGTGCATACTGTGTCTGTATACTGTGCGTGCATCTGTGTGCATACTGTGTCTGTATACTGTGCGTGTGTCTGTGTGCATACTGTGTCTGTATACTGTGCGTGTGTCTGTGTGCATACTGTGTCTGTATACTGTGCATGTGTCTGTGTGTATACTGTGTCTGTATACTGTGCATGTGTCTGTGTGTATACTGTTTCTGTATACTGTGCGTGTGTCTGTGTGCATACTGTGTCTGTATACTGTGCGTGTGTCTGTGTGCATACTGTGTCTGTATACTGTGCGTGTCTGTGTGTATACTGTGTCTGTATACTGTGCGTGTGTCTGTGTGAATACTGTGTCTGTGTGCATACTGCGTCTATGTGCATACTGTGTCTGTATACTGTGTGTGCGTCTGTGTGCATACTGTGTCTGTATACTGTGCGTGTCTGTGTGTATACTGTGTCTGTATACTGTGCGTGCGTCTGTGTGCATACTGTGTCTGTATACTGTGCGTGTGTCTGTGTGCATACTGTGTCTGTATACTGTGCATGTGTCTGTGTGTATACTGTTTCTGTATACTGTGCGTGTGTCTGTGTGCATACTGTGTCTGTATACTGTGCGTGTGTCTGTGTGCATACTGTGTCTGTATACTGTGCGTGTCTGTGTGTATACTGTGTCTGTATACTGTGCGTGTGTCTGTGTGAATACTGTGTCTGTATACTGTGCGTGCATCTGTGTGCATACTGTGTCTGTATACTGTGTGTGTGTCTGTGTGCATACTGTGTCTGTATACTGTGCGTGCATCTGTGTGCATACTGTGTCTGTATACTGTGCGTGTGTCTGTGTGCATACTGTGTCTGTATACTGTGCGTGTGTCTGTGTGCATACTGTGTCTGTATACTGTGCGTGTGTCTGTGTGCATACTGTGTCTGTATACTGTGCATGTGTCTGTGTGTATACTGTGTCTGTATACTGTGCGTGTGTCTGTGTGCATACTGTGTCTGTATACTGTGCGTGTGTCTGTGTGCATACTGTGTCTGTATACTGTGCGTGTGTCTGTGTGCATACTGTGTCTGTATACTGTGCGTGTCTGTGTGTATACTGTGTCTGTATACTGTGCGTGTGTCTGTGTGCATACTGTGCCTGTATACTGTGCGTGTGTCTGTGTGCATACTGTGTCTGTATACTGTGCGTGCATCTGTGTGCATACTGTGTCTGTATACTGTGCGTGTGTCTGTGTGCATACTGTGTCTGTATACTGTGCGTGTGTCTGTGTGCATTCTGTGTCTGTATACTGTGCATGTGTCTGTGTGTATACTGTGTCTGTATACTGTGTGTGTGTCTGTGTGCATACTGCGTCTATGTGCATACTGTGTCTGTATACTGTGTGTGTGTGTCTGTGTGCATACTGTGTCTGTATACTGTGCGTGTGTCTGTGTGCATACTGTGTCTGTATACTGTGCGTGCGTCTGTGTGCATACTGTGTCTGTATACTGTGTGTGTGTGTCTGTGTGCATACTGTGTCTGTATACTGTGCGTGTGTCTGTGTGCATACTGTGTCTGTATACTGTGCGTGTGTCTGTGTGCATACTGTGTCTGTATACTGTGCGTGTGTCTGTGTGCATACTGTGTCTGTATACTGTGCGTGTGTCTGTGTGTATACTGTGTCTGTATACTGTGTGTGTGTCTGTGTGCATACTGTGTCTGTATACTGTGTGTGTGTCTGTGTGCATACTGTGTCTGTATACTGTGCGTGCATCTGTGTGCATACTGTGTCTGTATACTGTGCGTGTGTCTGTGTGCATACTGTGTCTGTATACTGTGCGTGTGTCTGTGTGCATACTGTGTCTGTATACTGTGCGTGCGTCTGTGTGTATACTGTGTCTGTATACTGTGCATGTGTCTGTGTGTATACTGTGTCTGTATACTGTGTGTGTGTCTGTGTGCATACTGCGTCTATGTGCATACTGTGTCTGTATACTGTGTGTGTGTGTCTGTGTGCATACTGTGTCTGTATACTGTGCGTGTGTCTGTGTGCATACTGTGTCTGTATACTGTGCGTGCGTCTGTGTGTATACTGTGTCTGTATACTGTGCGTGTGTCTGTGTGTATACTGTGTCTGTATACTGTGCGTGTGTCTGTGTGTATACTGTGTCTGTATACTGTGCGTGTGTCTGTGTGCATACTGTGTCTGTATACTGTGCGTGTGTCTGTGTGCATACTGTGTCTGTATACTGTGCGTGTGTCTGTGTGCATACTGTGTCTGTATACTGTGCGTGCGTCTGTGTGCATACTGTGTCTGTATACTGTGTGTGTGTGTCTGTGTGCATACTGTGTCTGTATACTGTGCGTGTGTCTGTGTGTATACTGTGTCTGTATACTGTGCGTGTGTCTGTGTGCATACTGTGTCTGTATACTGTGCGTGTGTCTGTGTGCATACTGTGTCTGTATACTGTGCGTGTGTCTGTGTGCATACTGTGTCTGTATACTGTGCGTGCGTCTGTGTGCATACTGTGTCTGTATACTGTGTGTGTGTGTCTGTGTGCATACTGTGTCTGTATACTGTGCGTGTGTCTGTGTGCATACTGTGTCTGTATACTGTGCGTGTGTCTGTGTGCATACTGTGTCTGTATACTGTGCGTGTGTCTGTGTGCATACTGTGTCTGTATACTGTGCGTGTGTCTGTGTGTATACTGTGTCTGTATACTGTGTGTGTGTCTGTGTGCATACTGTGTCTGTATACTGTGTGTGTGTCTGTGTGCATACTGTGTCTGTATACTGTGCGTGCATCTGTGTGCATACTGTGTCTGTATACTGTGCGTGTGTCTGTGTGCATACTGTGTCTGTATACTGTGCGTGTGTCTGTGTGCATACTGTGTCTGTATACTGTGCGTGCGTCTGTGTGCATACTGTGTCTGTATACTGTGCGTGCGTCTGTGTGCATACTGTGTCTGTATACTGTGCGTGTGTCTGTATACTGTGTCTGTATACTGTGCGTGTGTCTGTGTGCATACTGTGTCTGTATACTGTGCGTGTGTCTGTGTGCATACTGTGTCTGTATACTGTGCTTGTGTCTGTGTGCATACTGTGTCTGTATACTGTGCGTGTGTCTGTGTGCATACTGTGTCTGTATACTGTGCGTGTGTCTGTGTGTATACTGTGTCTGTATACTGTGCCTGTGTCTGTGTGCATACTGTGTCTGTATACTGTGTGTGTGTCTGTGTGTATACTGTGTCTGTATACTGTGTGTGTGTCTGTGTGCATACTGTGTCTGTATACTGTGCGTGTGTCTGTATGTATACTGTGGCTGTATACTGCGCTTGTGTCTGTGTGAATACTGTGTCTGTATACTGTGCGTGTGTCTGTGTGCATACTGTGTCTGTATACTGTGCATGTGTCTGTGTGTATACTGTTTCTGTATACTGTGCGTGTGTCTGTGTGCATACTGTGTCTGTATACTGTGCGTGTGTCTGTGTGCATACTGTGTCTGTATACTGTGCGTGTCTGTGTGTATACTGTGTCTGTATACTGTGCGTGTGTCTGTGTGAATACTGTGTCTGTATACTGTGCGTGTGTCTGTGTGCATACTGTGTCTGTATACTGTGTGTGTGTCTGTGTGCATACTGTGTCTGTATACTGTGCGTGCATCTGTGTGCATACTGTGTCTGTATACTGTGTGTGTGTCTGTGTGCATACTGTGTCTGTATACTGTGCGTGCATCTGTGTGCATACTGTGTCTGTATACTGTGCGTGTGTCTGTGTGCATACTGTGTCTGTATACTGTGCGTGTGTCTGTGTGCATACTGTGTCTGTATACTGTGCGTGTGTCTGTGTGCATACTGTGTCTGTATACTGTGCATGTGTCTGTGTGTATACTGTGTCTGTATACTGTGCGTGTGTCTGTGTGCATACTGTGTCTGTATACTGTGCGTGTGTCTGTGTGCATACTGTGTCTGTATACTGTGCGTGTGTCTGTGTGCATACTGTGTCTGTATACTGTGCATGTCTGTGTGTATACTGTGTCTGTATACTGTGCGTGTGTCTGTGTGCATACTGTGCCTGTATACTGTGCGTGTGTCTGTGTGCATACTGTGTCTGTATACTGTGCGTGCATCTGTGTGCATACTGTGTCTGTATACTGTGCGTGTGTCTGTGTGCATACTGTGTCTGTATACTGTGCGTGTGTCTGTGTGCATTCTGTGTCTGTATACTGTGCATGTGTCTGTGTGTATACTGTGTCTGTATACTGTGTGTGTGTCTGTGTGCATACTGCGTCTATGTGCATACTGTGTCTGTATACTGTGTGTGTGTGTCTGTGTGCATACTGTGTCTGTATACTGTGCGTGTGTCTGTGTGCATACTGTGTCTGTATACTGTGCGTGCGTCTGTGTGCATACTGTGTCTGTATACTGTGTGTGTGTGTCTGTGTGCATACTGTGTCTGTATACTGTGCGTGTGTCTGTGTGCATACTGTGTCTGTATACTGTGCGTGTGTCTGTGTGCATACTGTGTCTGTATACTGTGCGTGTGTCTGTGTGCATACTGTGTCTGTATACTGTGCGTGTGTCTGTGTGTATACTGTGTCTGTATACTGTGTGTGTGTCTGTGTGCATACTGTGTCTGTATACTGTGTGTGTGTCTGTGTGCATACTGTGTCTGTATACTGTGCGTGTGTCTGTGTGCATACTGTGTCTGTATACTGTGCGTGTCTGTGTGCATACTGTGCCTGTATACTGTGCGTGCATCTGTGTGCATACTGTGTCTGTATACTGTGCGTGTGTCTGTGTGCATACTGTGTCTGTATACTGTGCGTGTGTCTGTGTGCATACTGTGTCTGTATACTGTGCGTGCGTCTGTGTGTATACTGTGTCTGTATACTGTGCATGTGTCTGTGTGTATACTGTGTCTGTATACTGTGTGTGTGTCTGTGTGCATACTGCGTCTATGTGCATACTGTGTCTGTATACTGTGTGTGTGTGTCTGTGTGCATACTGTGTCTGTATACTGTGCGTGTGTCTGTGTGCATACTGTGTCTGTATACTGTGCGTGCGTCTGTGTGTATACTGTGTCTGTATACTGTGCGTGTGTCTGTGTGTATACTGTGTCTGTATACTGTGCGTGTGTCTGTGTGTATACTGTGTCTGTATACTGTGCGTGTGTCTGTGTGCATACTGTGTCTGTATACTGTGCGTGTGTCTGTGTGCATACTGTGTCTGTATACTGTGCGTGTGTCTGTGTGCATACTGTGTCTGTATACTGTGCGTGCGTCTGTGTGCATACTGTGTCTGTATACTGTGTGTGTGTGTCTGTGTGCATACTGTGTCTGTATACTGTGCGTGTGTCTGTGTGTATACTGTGTCTGTATACTGTGCGTGTGTCTGTGTGCATACTGTGTCTGTATACTGTGCGTGTGTCTGTGTGCATACTGTGTCTGTATACTGTGCGTGTGTCTGTGTGCATACTGTGTCTGTATACTGTGCGTGCGTCTGTGTGCATACTGTGTCTGTATACTGTGTGTGTGTGTCTGTGTGCATACTGTGTCTGTATACTGTGCGTGTGTCTGTGTGCATACTGTGTCTGTATACTGTGCGTGTGTCTGTGTGCATACTGTGTCTGTATACTGTGCGTGTGTCTGTGTGCATACTGTGTCTGTATACTGTGCGTGTGTCTGTGTGTATACTGTGTCTGTATACTGTGTGTGTGTCTGTGTGCATACTGTGTCTGTATACTGTGTGTGTGTCTGTGTGCATACTGTGTCTGTATACTGTGCGTGCATCTGTGTGCATACTGTGTCTGTATACTGTGCGTGTGTCTGTGTGCATACTGTGTCTGTATACTGTGCGTGTGTCTGTGTGCATACTGTGTCTGTATACTGTGCGTGTGTCTGTGTGCATACTGTGTCTGTATACTGTGCGTGCGTCTGTGTGCATACTGTGTCTGTATACTGTGCGTGCGTCTGTGTGCATACTGTGTCTGTATACTGTGCGTGTGTCTGTATACTGTGTCTGTATACTGTGCGTGTGTCTGTGTGCATACTGTGTCTGTATACTGTGCGTGTGTCTGTGTGCATACTGTGTCTGTATACTGTGCTTGTGTCTGTGTGCATACTGTGTCTGTATACTGTGCGTGTGTCTGTGTGCATACTGTGTCTGTATACTGTGCGTGTGTCTGTGTGCATACTGTGTCTGTATACTGTGCCTGTGTCTGTGTATATACTGTGTCTGTATACTGTGCGTGCGTCTGTGTGCATACTGTGTCTGTATACTGTGCGTGTGTCTGTATACTGTGTCTGTATACTGTGCGTGTGTCTGTGTGCATACTGTGTCTGTATACTGTGTGTGTGTCTGTGTGTATACTGTGTCTGTATACTGTGTGTGTGTCTGTGTGCATACTGTGTCTGTATACTGTGCGTGTGTCTGTATGTATACTGTGGCTGTATACTGCGCTTGTGTCTGTGTGAATACTGTGTCTGTAAACTGTGCGTGTCTGTGTGTATACTGTGTCTGTATCGGTGCGTGTGTCTGTGTGTATACTGTGTCTGTATACTGTGCGTGTGTCTGTGTGCATACTGTGTCTGTGTATATACTGTGCAGTGCCACTGTGGGGGGCCCCAGCGGGGTTGCCATTCACAGGGCTCTGAGCGGAGAGCATGTTTCCTAAGAAGACAGAGGTCTCTGATAGGAGGCACTGATAGAGGACACTGATGGGCACTGATAGGGGCACTGATAGGCACTTTTAGGGGACGCTGATAGGGGAAATTGATAGGGGGCACTGAAAGGGGGCACTGCTAGAAGACACTGATAGGGGACACTGATAGAAGACACTGATAGAAGACACTGATAGAAGACACTGATGGGCACTGATAGGGGGCACTGATAGAAGGCACTTATAGGGGGTATTGATAGAAGGCACTGATGGGAGGCGCTGATAGGGGACACTGATAGGGCACACTGATAAAATGTGCTGATAGGGGACACTGATAGAGGGCACCGATGGGAGGCACTGATAGGATTTACTGATGAGCACTGAAGGGAGGCACTGATAGGGGACACTGATAGAAGGCACTGATGGGGGACGCTGATAGGGGACACTGATAGGGGACACTGATAGAAGGTGCTGATAGGGGACACTGATAGGGGGCACTGATGGGAGGCACTGATAGGATTTACTGATGAGCACTGAAGGGAGGCACTGATAGGGGGCACTGAGAAGGCACTAGGGGGCACTGATAGGGGGCACTGAGATGGCACTAGGGGGCACTGATAGGGGACACTGAGAAGGCACTAGGGGGCACTGATAGGGGGCACTGAGATGGCACTAGTGGGCACTGATAGGGGGCACTGAGAAGGCACTAGGGGGCACTGATAGGGGGCATTGAGAAGGCACTAGGGGGCACTGATAGGGGGCATTGATAAGGCACTTATAGGGGGCGCTAATAGAAGGCACTGATGGGAGGCGCTGATAGGGGGCGCTGATAGAAAGCACTGATGGGAGGCGCTGATAGGGGACGCTGATAGGGGACAATGATAGGGGACACTGATAGGGGACAATGATAGGGGACACTGATAGGGGACACTGATAGAAGGTGCTGATAGGGGACGCTGATAGGGGGCACCGATGGGAGGCACTGATAGGATTTACTGATGAGCACTGAAGGGAGGCACTGATAGGGGGCACTGAGAAGGCACTAGGGGGCACTGATAGGGGACATTGAGAAGGCACTAGGGGCACTGATAGGGGGCACTGAGATGGCACTAGTGGGCACTGATAGGGGGCACTGAGAAGGCACTAGGGGGCACTGATAGGGGGCATTGAGAAGGCACTAGGGGGCACTGATAGGGGGCATTGATAAGGCACTTATAGGGGGCGCTAATAGAAGGCACTGATGGGAGGCGCTGATAGGGGACGCTGATAGGGGACAATGATAGGGGACAATGATAGAAGGTGCTGATGGGGGACGCTGATAGGGGACAATGATAGGGGACACTGATAGAAAGTGCTGATAGGGGACGCTGATAGGGGACAATGAGAGGGGACACTGATAGAAGGTGCTGATAGGGGACACTGATAGGGGACACTGATAGAAGGTGCTGATAGGGGACTCTGATAGGGGGCACTGATGGGAGGCACTAATAGGATTTACTGATGAGCACTGAAGGGAGGCACTGATAGGGGGCACTGAGAAGGCACTAGGGGGCACTGATAGGGGACACTGATAAGGCACTTATAGGGGGTGCTGATAGAAGGCACTGATGGGGGCGCTGATAGGGGGCACTGATAGGGGACACTGAGAAGGCACTAGGGGGCACTGATAGGGTGCACTGAGATGGCACTAGGGGGCACTGAGAAGGCACTAGGGGGCTCTGATAGGGGGCATTGAGAAGGCACTAGGGGGCACTGATAGGGGGCACTGATAAGGGACTAGGGGGCAATGATAGGGGGCACTGAGAAGGCACTAGGGGGCACTGATAGGGGGCATTAAGAAGGCACTAGGGGGCACTGATAGGGGGCACTGAGAAGGCACTATGGGGCACTGAGATGGGCACAGATGGGAGGCACTGGTGGGCACTGGTAGGAGGCACTGATAGGAGGCATTGATGGGCCTATCAGTGCCCCCCTAGATGGGCACCGATGGGAGGCACTGGTGGGCACTGGTAGGAGGCACTGATAGGAGGCATTGATGGGCACTTATAGGTGGCACTGATGGGCATTGATGAGCACTAATAGGCAGATCTCATAGGCTGCACTGATGGACACTGAAGAACACTGATAGGCAGAACTCAGGTAGTATTGATGGGCAGCATTGAAGAATACTGATAGGTGGCACAGATGGACGCTGTTAGGCAGCATTAATGAGCACTGATAGGTAACACTTGTAGGTGGCATTGATGGGCACTGATAGGCGGCATTGATGGGCACTGATTATCAGTGTAAACAATTTTCTGACATTCTTGACAGTTAACCACTTGAGCCCCGGACCATTATGCTGCCTAAGGACCAGAGGTCTTTTTCCAATTTGGCACTGCGTCGCTTTAACTGCTAATTGCGCGGTCATGCAATGCTGTACCCAAACGAAATTTGCGTCCTTTTCTTCCCACAAATAGAGCTTTCTTTTGATGGTATTTGATCACCACTGCGGTTTTTATTTTTTGCGCTATAAACGGAAAAAGACCGAAAATTTTGAAAAAAAAATGATATTTTCTACTTTTTGTTATAAAAAAAATCCAATAAACTAAATTTTAGTCATACATTTAGGCCAAAATTTATTCGGCCACATGTCTTTGGTAAAAAAAATGTCAATAAGCGTATATTTATTGGTTTGCGCAAAAGTTATAGCGTCTACAAACTAGGGTACATTTTCTGTAATTTACACAGCTTTTAGTTTATGACTGCCTATGTCATTTCTTGAGGTGCTAAAATGGCAGGGCAGTACAAAACCCCCCCAAATGACCCCATTTTGGAAAGTAGACACCCCAAGGAAATTGCTGAGTGGAATGTTGAACCCATTGAATATTTTTTTTTTTTGTCCCAAGTGATTGAAAAATGACAAAAAAAAAAAAATATTTACAAAAAGTTGTCACTAAATGATATATTGCTCACACAGGCCATGGGCCTATGTGGAATTGCACCCCAAAATACATTCAGCTGCTTCTCCTGAGTATGGGGATACCACATGTGTGGGACTTTTTGGGAGCCTAGCCGCGTACGGGGCCCCGAAAACCAATCACCGCCTTCAGGATTTCTAAGGGTGTAAATTTTTGATTTCACTCTTCACTGCATATCACAGTTTCGGAGGCCATGGAATGCCCAGGTGGCACAAAACCCCCCAAAATGACCCCATTTTGGAAAGTAGACACCCCAAGCTATTTGCTGAGAGGCATGGTGAGTATTTTGCAGCTCTCATTTGTTTTTGAAAATGAAGAAAGACAAGAAAAAACATTTTTTTTTTCTTTTTTCAATTTTCAAAACTTTGTGACAAAAAGTGAGGTCTGCAAAATACTCACTATACCTCTCAGCAAATAGCTTGGGGTGTCTACTTTCCAAAATGGGGTCATTTGGGGCGGTTTTTTTGCCACCTGGGCATTCCATGGCCTCCGAAACTGTGATAGGCAGTGAAGAGTGAAATCAAAAATTCACGCCCTTAGAAAGCCTGAAGGCGGTGCTTGGTTTTCGGGGTCCCGTACGCGGCTAGGCTCCCAAAAAGTCTCACACATGTGGTATCCCCATACTCAGGAGAAGCAGCAGAATGTATTTTGGGGTGTAATTTCACATATTTCCATGGCATGTTTGAGCAATATATCATTTAGTGACAACTTTGTGCAAAAAAAAAAAAAAAAAAATTTGTCTCTTTCCCGCAACTTGTGTCGCAATATAAAATATTCCATGGACTCGACATGCCTCTCAGCAAATAGCTTGGGGTGTCTACTTTCCAAAATGGGGTCATTTGGGGGGGTTTTGAACTGTATTTTATGCACAACATTTAGAAGCTTATGTCACACATCACCCACTCTTCTAACCACTTGAAGACAAAGCCCTTTCTGACACTTATTGTTTACATGAAAAAGTTATTTTTTTTTGCAAAAAAATTACTTTGAACCCCCAAACATTATATATTTTTTTAAAGCAAATGCCCTACAGATTAAAATGGTGGGTGTTTCATTTTTTTTTTTCACACAGTAATTGCGCAGCGATTTTTCAAATGCATTTTTTGGGGAAAAAACACACTTTTTTAAATTTTAATGCACTAAAACACACTATATTGCCCAAATGTTTGATGAAATAAAAAAGATGATCTTAGGCCGAGTACATGGATACCAAACATGACATGCTTTAAAATTGCGCACAAACGTGCAGTGGCAACAAAATAAATACATGTTTAAAATCCTTCAAAAGCCTTTACAGGTTACCACTTTAGATTTACAGAGGAGGTCTACTGGAAAAATTACTGCCCTCGATCTGGCCTTCGCGGTGATACCTCACATGCATGGTGCAATTGCTGTTTACGTTTGATGACAGACCGCCGCTTGCGTTCGCCTTAGCGCGAGAGCAGGGGGCGACAGGGGTGCTTTTTTTTTTTTTTTTTTTTCTTTATTATTTTTTTGCTTTTTTAATCTTACTTTTAAACTGTTCCTTTCATATTTTTTTTTTTTAATCATTTTTATTGTTATCTCGGGGAATGTAAATATCCCCTATGATAGCAATAGGTAGTGACAGGTACTCTTTTTTGAAAAAATTGTGGTCTATTAGACCCTAGATCTCTCCTCTGCCCTCAAAGCATCTGACCACACCAAGATCGGTGTGATAAAATGCTTCCCCAATTTCCCAATGGCGCTATTTACATCCGGCAAAATCTAAGTCATAAAATGCTCGTAGCTTCCGGTTTCTTAGGCCATAGAGATGTTTGGAGCCACTCTGGTCTCTGATCAGCTCTATGGTCAGCTGGCTGAATCACCGGCTGCATTCTCAGGTTCCCTGTTGAGACAGGAGAGCCAGAGAAAAACACGGAAGACGGTGGGGGGGGGGGCATTCCCTCCCACGGCTTGTAAAAGCAGTCTAGAGGCTAATTAGCCGCTAGGATTGCTTTTACATGAAAGCCGACCGCTGGCTGAAAAGAATGATACCAAGATGATACCTAAACCTGCAGGCATCATTCTGGTATAACCACTCAAAGTCGTGAATGGCGTACCTGAAGACAAAAAAATGGTTAACAATGGTTAACAATAAAGCACAGTAAACAGTAAAGTATAAATAATTACATACCTGAAAAACAAACATGATAAAACATAATAACAATAACAATAACAATAACAATAAAACATTGCAGAATAGAATACAGTAAAAAAGAGCAGAACAATAGAGAGAGAGAATAGAGAGAGAGAGAACAATAAAACGACAACTATTTTTTTTATTTCATATATTTTTTTTTTTTTACACTTTTTTTGTAACTAACTTTTATAACGGTAACCGGTTCCAGGTTCGGGTCTCTCAAAATGTGATGGCATCTTGGGAGACCCTGTGAAAGTGTGCCTAGTCTGTGCAATGCTGTACTCTACGCTAATACTCAACTAGTGTATGGTAGCGTTCAAAACATTCACCAATGCAAAGACCAGGATTGTCAGGACAGGAGGGACAATAATAGCGGGTGTCACGCCTATATCCGCGCTTGCTGCAGACACAACATCTTTTTTGGGGGGGTTCGTTGGGTAGGGGTACTCGGGAGGACATAAAAATGCCTCTCATGCAGCCGACTGCATTTGGTTGGGGATGGGAATGGGGGAAGTACGGGCGCTGCAGAAGCGGTGGGTTCCCAATTAGGATTGGCGAATGCAGCAGGAAGGGCACTATGGGCACGACGGGCCTGTGTTTGTCTTTTTGGTGGCAGCGGGACACTACTTGTGCTTGCCACCTCACCAGCTTGAACTGCACTTATGGGACTCGCCACGTCACCAAGTGTTACTGCAGTGCTGGTTTGACTACAACCGGGGTATACTACGCCGCTCGTGCTTGCCAGTTCCCCAAAACGCTACCAAAAAAACTGTTAGCGATCGCAGGGATCAGGCCTGATTCTGCGAACGCTGCAGTTATGCGTTTAGAGTTTTGTAAGTGACAGTGATCGATCGATACTGCACTTGGGTGGGCTGGGCTGGGCCAGGCGGAGGGGCAAAACGCAGGTGCTAGCAGGTATCTGGGCTGATCCCGCTAACACTGCGTTTTTGGGAACCCTAAACTGCTGGGGACACTAGTATAGATCTGATCGGATCAGATATTGATCCGTTCAGATACTATACCACTAAGGGAGGTGTATGGTGCGTGCGTGGGTGTTAGCGGTACTGGCGCTAACCTGACGCTGCCTGGGGCTTGGTGCTGGTGCTTGCCAGTTCACCAAAATGCTACCAAAAAAACTGTTAGCGATCGCAGGGGTCAGGCCTGACTCTGCGAACGCTGCAGTTATGCGTTTAGTGTTTTGTAAGTGACAGTGATCGATCGATACTGCACTTGGGTGGGCTGGGCCGGGCCGGGCGGAGGGGCAAAACGCAGGTGCTAGCAGGTATCTGGGCTGATCCCGCTAACACTGCGTTTTTGGGAACCCTAAACTGCTGGGGACGCTAGTATAGATCTGATCGGATCAGATATTGATGCGATCAGATACTATACCACTAAGGGAGGCGCATGCTGCGTGCGTGGGTGTTAGCGGTACTGACGCTAACCTGACGCTGCCTGGGGCGACGCATATCACCGCCGGGCGATCAGGGGGCTAAACCTTTATTCGGTAATAAACGGCGGGTGCCCTGACACTATAAAAAATAAACGAACTAACCAGCGTCAACCGTAACGGTTATACGGTGATCAGTGGTGAAAGGGTTAACTAGGGGGCAATCAAGGGGTTAAAACATTTATTAGGTAGTATATGGGGGTCCCTGACGCTATAAAACGCTGACGGCGAACCTAAATATTTACCTCACTAACTAGCGTCACCAGCGACACTAATACAGCGATCAGAAAAATGATCGCTTAGCGACACTGGTGACAGGGGGTGATCAAGGGGTTAAAACTTTATTGGGGGGGGTTAGGGGGGTACCCTAGACCTACAGGGGGGTAATACTAACTGTCCCACCACTGCTAACTGTCACAAACTGACACCTAGCAGTAATCAGAAAAAACAAAAAAAAAAAAAAAAAACCTGCTGGTGTCAGTTTGTGACAGGGGGGGGGGTGATCGGGGGGCGATCGGGGGGGGGGATCGGGGTGTTTTGTATGCCTGGCATGTTCTACTGTGTGTGTGTGTGTTGGTGCACTCACATACTTGTCGTCTCTCCTCGGGCCAGAACGGAAAATACCGACCCGAGGGGAGATGACATCACTTCCTTTGCTGCTGTTTAGCATACAGCAGCAAAGGAGTGTTTTCACTGGCCGGCGGCGATAGCGAGGGGGGGGGCCACGAACGGATGGCCTCCCCCTCGTCTCTGATCGCCGGGGGACAGAACGGGACCGCCTCGGGCGGCGGGGGGGGTCCGATCGGACCCCCCACCCGCGGGAGGCAAATCACGTACCCTGTACGTGATTTTGCCTGCCCGTGCCGCCTTGCCGACGTACATCGGCGTGAGGCGGTCCTTAAGTGGTTAATGGCAGTCCTTTCCTAACACAGACACAGCGTGGGAAGAAAGGGCTGCGGATAACTGGCAAGTTTCTTTACATGTGATCAGCTGACATCACATGGTAAAGAGCTACTGTGATTGCGCTGGATGCACGTCCCAGGGGTCATGCGGGAAGCACGGTTTTGGGACAATGTACATGGACACCCTTCCAAAATTGGAAGCCCAGAGCTCGGATGGAAGGGGGGGACCCATCATGGTTTCTTGCACCGGGGCCCTGAAGGTTCTAGTTACGCCACTGATACTGTGTCTGTATACTGTGCGTGTCTGTGTGTATACAGTGTCTGTATACTGTGTGTGTGTCTGTGTGTCTACTTTGTCAGTATACTGTGTGTCTGTGTGTATACTGTGTGTATCTGTGTGTATACTGTGTGTGTCTGTGTCTGTATACTGTGCGTGTGTCCGTGTTTGTATATTGTGTCTGTACGCTGTGTGTGTCCATGTCTGTATACTGTGTGTGTGTCCATGTCTGTATACTGTGTGTGTGTCCGTGTTTGTATACTGTGTCTGTATACTGTGTGTGTGTGTGTGTGTGTGTATACTGTGTGTGTGTGTGTGTGTATACTTTGTCTGTATACTGTGTGTGTGTCCGTGTTTGTATATTGTGTCTGTACGCTGGGTGTGTCCATGTCTGTATACTGTGTGTGTCCGTGTTTGTATACTGTGTCTGTATACTGTGTGCGTCCATGTTTGTATACTGTGTCTGTATACTGTGTGTGTGTGTCTGTGTGTATACTGTGTGTGTCTGTGTGTATACTTTGTGTGTGTGTATGTATAAAGTGTGTGTGTCCGTGTTTGTATATTGTGTCTGTACACTGTGTGTGTCCCTGTCTGTATACTGTGTGTGTGTCCCTGTCTGTATACTGTGTCTGTATACTGTGTGTCCTAGTCTGTATACTGTGTCTGTGTGTATACTGTGTGTGTGTCTGTGTCTGTATACTGCATCTGTATACTGTGTGTATACTGTGTCTGTATACTGTGTGTGTGTCTGTGTGTGTCTGTGTGTATACTGTGTCTGTATACTGTGTGTCCTAGTCTGTATACTGTGTCTGTGTGTATACTGTGTGTGTGTCTGTGTCTGTATACTGCATCTGTATACTGTGTGTATACTGTGTCTGTATACTGTGTGTGTGTCTGTGTGTATACTGTGTCTGTATACTGTGTCTGTATGCTGTGTGTATACTGTGACTGTATACTGTGTGTATACTGTGTCTGTATACTGTGTGTGTGTCTGTGTGTATACTGTCTGTATACTGTGTGTGTGTCTGTGTGTATACTGTCTGTATACTGTGTTTGTATACTGTGTGTATACTGTGTCTGTATACTGTGTGTGTGTCTGTGTGTATACTGTCTGTATACTGTGTGTGTGTCTGTGTGTATACTGTCTGTATACTGTGTTTGTATACTGTGTGTATACTGTGTCTGTATACTGTGTGTATACTGTGTGTGTATACTGTATGATCCATATGTGCCCACTGCCGCTCAACAGAAATCGCTCTAACAATCCCATGCCCATGAAAAATGCACTTGTTGCCATTTGGAGCCATCTGATTGGTGAACTGCTGAGCTCGGCCTCGGATCAGGCAGCAGGTTTGGGTACACACCTGTGCAGTGACATCATGGCACACATCAAGCATGGCTTTTATTCACATTCCTCAATACCCAATCTGTGGCCAACCACAGCAGTTCACTATTCAGCTGGCTCCACGACTCACTTTGGCAGTTCAGAGGCTGCAACAAGTGGATTTTTTTTTAAAGCCTTTCCCCGCCAGCTGCCTACCACACCAAGCACTAAGGTGCAAAGGTGTGTAAAGGGACACCGATAAAAGGTGACACTCTGGGGTCTCTGCTGTAAGGTACTACTCTGGGGGCTCTGCCATTGGGTGCCACTGTGGGGGCTCTGTCATAAGGGGAGATTCTGATGTAAGGGGGGACTGACTCTGCGGACTGCGATGTATAGGGAGAATGTTGGGACTTTGTTGTTATGGAGGACGCTGATGTGAGCGTGGCGCTCATCCAGACTCCTGTACTCTATATGGTGTTTTGTTTGTTACTTACTCCTGACCCACGTACTCTGTACATTATACTGTACATAGACCTGACCAAGGTGTTGTCTCAACAGTTGCTGGTTTTTATTTAAGGGATTGTAAAGTCTTGTTTTTTTATTTATTTTTAAATAACAAGCATGTCATACTTACCTCCTCTGTGCAGGTGGTTTTGCACAGAGCAGCCCAGATCCTCCTCTTCTCGGGTCCCTCTTCACTGCTCCTGGCCCCTCCCTCCTATGGAGTGCCCGCACAGCATGCAGCTTGCTGGGGGGCCCCAAAATCTCCTATTGCCCAGGGGCCCCATGAGTTGTCAGTCAGCCCCTGGGTCAGACTCCGATATTTCCATCCAACCAAAAAATTGCTGAAATTGTGAGGCTTTTTATTTGTGGAATAGCAAGCCCTCCTGCATCTTTAGCTAACATTAAGGAGGTTAATTGTATGCAAGATTGTTTTTTCTGCCAAATAAGTTCTCGAAAAAGAGATGCTATCCTCCGCAACCAGTGTGATGTAATCCAAATGGGGGAATTATGAAGGATATAAAGTAACTGCGGGATCCAGATCATCCTAATAAGGTTCACTCTGCCTACCACTGTCAGTGGAAGTTTACACCAATTCCAACATTTATCCCTAAATTTAAACATCAATGGTTTAATATTCAAGTCAATATAATCCTTCCCATTTCTTTTTTTTTTTAAATTGTTTATTTAACATTTTTGCATGACAATTATAATATCGTTAAAGTCACATTCAGAATAAAGAAAATAAAAGAAAAAGAGAACAGAAGGCTTCAATACTGTCTATCAAGAGTACTTAACCTTATCAGGGATTTTAGGGCAACTTTACATTATAATTTTAGGATTGAAAATAACACATGGTAAGGACCTTTGGTTACTAATTAAGCGGTGTTACTATGAGTACATCACTTGTCCTACCGGAACCGGAAGTCTTGTTAAGGAAGAATTCCATAATCGAAAAATTGAAATACTCATTAGCTCGAGAGAATAGAAAACGTGCATTACTATATATGTCTGCCTTTTCAGCTCATTTCTTTTGTCATGCTGTTATTATCATAGACATCCCATGTTTGCCAAATGAGAGAAAATTTCTGTAGGGAATCTTCAACTATGGCAGTTAGATGTTCCATTCTACGTATATATCTTAAGTTGGTTAGAGTATGCTGTAAGGTGGGGGGGGAAGTGGATAACCAAAGTTTAGGGATAGTTTTCTTAGCTGCTAATAATACGTATGACATCAGTCTCTGCTTTGCTCTGTGGAGGCCTTGGGAAGGAAGACCTAGTAAATAATATATGGGATCCAGGGGAACGAGGATCTCCACCAGCTTCTCTAGTATTTTTTGGATCTGCTCCCAGAATTGTATAACCAGAGAGCATTCCCAAAAGATATGAAGATGGGTACCTATTTTTTTGTTACATCTCCAACACAGTCGGGATTTAGACGGGTCTCCTGCGTGTAGTTTTTCTGGAGTTTTATACCAAAACATAAGTATTTTGTAGCCAATTTCTTTGTGAGAGATGCATCTGGAGCTCTTGGAAATGGAGGTCCAGATCTTATCCCAGTCTAAGATAGATATGTCGTGTTGGAGAATCTGTGACCATTTCTTCATATAGTAGTGTGTATCTATTTTTAAGGGGGTGGCCTCATGGAGTATTTTGTAGATTGTGGATATTAATTGGGGTTCATGAGGGCCTGTAGCGCAAAGCAATTCAAATTGGGTTGGTTTATCTAGAGATAGTGTGGGGTTTTTGATAGAGAAGAAGTGTCTGATTTGGAGATATGAGTAATATATTGTTTTGGGTAATTGGTGTTGTTTGTGGAGGTCCTCAAAGGATAACAGATGTCTCGTGGCTGGGTTGACTAGTTGTCGTAGCTGGAAAATCCCGGCCTTAGTCCAGGGCAACATGCGTTCATAGGACAGACTATCTGGTATGTCTGGGTTAAAAAGGATATTGGTGAGGGGTGAGCATGTGGATGATAGGGCATATTTAGTGGAGCATTTCTTCCATATTGCCAGTGTGAAGAGCATTGGGGCTAAGCATAGGGATCTCAGTTGGGGCATATATTTGTCCGTGGACGGCCAGAGCATGTAACACGGGTGTACTGGGGATGTTATGCTCATCTCAATGTCCGCCCATCTATTTGGGGCAGTTCTGTTGGTCCATGAGGTGAGGACCCTTAAGTGAGAAGCGTAATAGTATTTAATGAGGTCAGGGGCACCTAGGCCCCCTTTAAGCTTGCGTGCCAGGACCACAGAGCTCGCCACCCTATGTGAGGCGTTGTTCCAGATAAAACGGAGACTTCTCCTTTGAAGATTTTTCAGCTGAGGCATTGGTATTGCCACTGGGAGTGTCTCAAACAAATACAGTAGTTTAGGGAGGATAGACATTTTAAGAATATTTATACGTCCCAGGAGGGAGATGGGCAAAGCGGTCCAATGATTTAGCAAACGGTTAATTTCTTGGAATAGGGGGGGGAAATTCGCCTGATATAATGAGGAATATGATGCTGTAATTCGGACACCTAAATATTTTAAGGATGTAGAGCTCCAATGATAATTGTATTTCTGTTTAAGGGTGGTCAGATTAGTTGATGTAATATTTATGGGAAGGGCTTCTGTTTTGGTGGTGTTGATTTTAAACCCGGATAGTTCACTGAACGTGTTTAGGATTTTATGTAGCGAGGGTAGGGACGTGTGTGGTTGAGTAAGTGTTAAAAGAATATCGTCTGAAAAGAGGGATAGTTTATATTCTGACTGACGTAGACGTACTCCTGTAACGGAGGGGCTTACGCGAATTGTTGTAGCTAGGGGTTCTAAACTGAGTATAAAAAGTAGGGGTGATAGAGGGCAACCTTGTCTAGTACCGTTGCTGAGGGGGAATGCGGAAGATAGGAAGGACGCAAGTTGTACTTGGGAGGTAGGGTGTGAATATAAGGATCTAAGGGCCTGTATAAAGGGACCTGAGAAACCATATTTGGTCAAAATCGCAAACATGAAAGGCCAGCTAAGGCGGTCAAATGCTTTCTGTGCATCTAAACTAAGTATTACTGCCGGAGTTTTAGTTTTGGTTAGTAGATCGACAAGATCTATGGTGCGTCTAGTGTTGTCCCCTGCGTGTCTCAGGGGGACAAATCCAACCTGATCTCTATTTATCAGAGATGGCAAGATTTTTGAGAGTCTGTTCGCTAGAATTTTGGTGAAGATTTTGTAATCGGAATTGAGCAGGGCTATAGGACGATAGTTGTCAGGGATAGAAGGGTCTTTATCTGGTTTTGGTATAACTATGATGTGAGCATGAAGAAATTGTGGATGGGGTGTTGTACCTTTTAGTAAGGAGGCATATAGATTTAACATGTGTGGAGCTAATATAGGAAGGAAGGTTTTGTAGTAGGAGTAGGGGAGTCCATCTGGGCCTGGGGATTTGTGTAGGGGGAGTAGTTTAGTCACTTCGCTTAATTCTTCAGTGGTTATGGGGGCGTTTAATGAGGCGCGCTGATCAGGTGATATTTGTGGGAGATTCAAAGATGAGATAAATGAGTCGAATTTCTTTTGTGAGAATTGGGTATGTGGGTCCGAGCTTAAACAGTTGTATAATTTGTTGTAGAAATCTCCAAAGACTTTAGACATGTTTTTGGGGCAATAAGTGGGGGTTCCGTCCGGTTGTGTTAAATGGTCAGGAATAGAAAGGCTTGGACGCGGTTTCAGCTTGTTCACTAACATTCTGTGGGGCTTGTCAGCATATTCGTAAAACTTCTGTCTTGACCATAGAATGGCCTTGGAGATTTTATGCATATCTAAGGATTTAATTTTGTTACGGATGTTTATCACCTCCTTTAAACGGGAGGTTGTGGGGGCTTGAAGTAAGTGTGCCTCGGCCGACCGCAGCTGGGTCAATAATTCAGATTTTTGTTGGAGTGAGTCACGCTTCCTATGCGATCCGGCAGAGATGCACTCACCCCTAAAGAAGGCCTTGTGGGCTTCCCACAATATGGAGGTGTCTGAGACAGAGCCCTCGTTTAACTCGAAATATTCAATCAATTTTGATTGAAGACTTTGTTTAATGCTTTCGTTTTTCAGAAGAGATTCATTAAGTCTCCAATGACATGATCTGGGGGATGTTGCATGTAGGGATATATCTAAAGTTATGGGTGCATGGTCAGACCATGTAATTGGGCCAATTTCAGAGTCGACTAAGTGGGATAGCAGGGGTGCAGAGAGTAGGAAATAGTCTAGGCGAGAGTACCCTTTGTGCGGAGGGGAGTAAAAAGTGAATTGTTTACCAACTGGATGTTTTACTCTCCAAGAGTCAAACAGGTTATGGGTACGGGTTAATTTGCGGAAAGAGGTAGATAATCTGTAAACTTGAGTTGGGGGGGTATTTTGGAGGAGGTTTAGTCTATCTTTGTTAGCGGACATACACATGTTGAAATCTCCACCTATAATCGTGAACGGGTGGGGAGAACTTTGTACCTCTTCTAGAACCTTAGTGAGGAAACCTATCTGTCCAGAGTTGGGTGCATATATATTAACAATCTTAAGTTTTGTTTTCAGATGGACACAGTTCAGGATAACATATCGTCCCTGGGGGTCTAATTTGGAATCAATTACTTTTATAGGGCATGATTTTTTGAACAAAATTGCTACCCCTGCCTTCCCAGATGGGTCGGAGGCTACAAATGAGGTGGGGAATAGTTTAGAGGCGAACTTAAAGGAGCCTCCCGGTCGGAAATGTGTCTCCTGAATCATGACCACATCGGCTCCAGAGGCTCTGAATTCCTTCAAGGCTAGCCAGCGTTTGTGAATGGAGTTTAAGCCCTTCACGTTACATGAGAAGACCTTCAGAGCCATAAGGAGGACAAGTAGTTCACAGCTAGTGAAATCTTAGTATTAAGCAGCAGTATGTTTAACTTGTGTAAATTAATCTGTAAAATCTTTGCATATCTCTCGGTTAGCATATAGACAGTGAGCAAATATATATTAACACAATAACCAGCAAAAGTCAAGTATGTATTCAGGCCAAAAAGGGGCCTATGTTTGAAAAAAAAAGAAAAAGACAAATAAAAAGAAAGGATATGGACTACAAAAAAAAGTCCAAAGAAAAATAATAGTAACAACAACAACAAAAAAAAAACTTTTTGTAAGCCTGAAGATGAAAAAATCTTCAGGAGGACTTGGCTAGCAGCCAAAGACCTGTAGAGGGACATGTCGGTCAGCGATGGTTCCCGCTCCCTCCAAAAGGAAAAGAATAGTATGTATGTCAACTTTAAACTTTAGATTCTGGGGGAGAAAAAATAGAAAGAGGGAAAAAAAAAACGAAGTGAGAGAGAGGGGGCCTCCACGGCTAGGAATTTGAAGTCCAAGACTGTAACAATTGCCGTTAACCTAGGCCATCAAGGACTGGAGTGTGGGGGTCTCTCTCTGCGGACATCAGGGCAATGCCGCCACTCAATCCCCAGATTATCGAGGAAGACGGCATAAGAAGAAACAGGGATGGAACGTTGAAGAGCTGTCTCTCCTTATGTGGGGTGGGTTCAGGTAGGCAGTTTAGTTGAGGCAAGGCGTTGAGGGGTTGAAAAATTTCTTTGACGTCTCCGACGAACCGGGGTCCAGATCGCTGTGAGTGGTTGAAGGGGGCCGGGGACCATGTTCAATGGTGGTAGAGGCAGATCTTCCTCAGGGATGGGCGGCAAACCCAAGTTATGGACAAAGGCCTCACATTCGTGTAAGGCTCGCATTGAATATTGAGTGCCATCCTTCGAGGCTGAGAGGCGGAAGGGGAAACCCCATCTGTATGCAACTTGGTGTTGTTGTAGGTGCATGGTCACTGGCCGTAGGTCACGTCTTTTGGCGAGAGTGATGGGAGATAGGTCACTGTATATTTGGAGTTTAGCTCCTTTGTATTCAATGCGATGTTTATTTCGTGTGGCCGTCATGAGAGCTTCTTTGCTTTCATAATAATGGAAGCGAGCGATTACATCTCTTGGGTTGGTGCCTGGGGGTGGTTTCGGGGCCAGGGACCTATGAGCCCTGTCCAGTCTCCAGTCTATATCCGGAATATGTGGAGCCATAGTGACAAACAGTCCTAGGAGATAGGGACGTATTTCTTTATCAGGGACTGTTTCTGGAATACCGCGGATTCTCACATTTTGGCGTCTCTCCCTGTTCTCAAGGTCCTCCTGCTGTGATTGGACCTGGAACATGTTTTGTTTGAGTGACACGTTGTCTTCTTCAAGTACGTGTACGTATTTCACCAGTTCATCAAATTTAGATTCTAAAGTATCTGTTCGATCGCCAAGTTGATCAATTTCCCCTCGTAGCTCCTGAGCCAATTTCCCTACTGCTACTGTAAAGTTGCGGGTCAGATCTTGCAGCAAGGACTGTAATTTTAAGTCAAGCACCGCGACTGTAACTGTGACTGAGCTGTCTGGGGGTGGAGGGGTAGGGATGTAGGTACCTGTGAGTAATGCAGGATGGTCAGTAAGGAGGTCTGCAGCATGTTCTCCTGTTTCCCTGTAATTCTCATGTGGAGTCTCCCTTCTTTGTTGCTGTGCAGAGGAAGGTGTCTCTTGGGATAGGGGACTATGTGGGGAGCGATCCGGTGCTGTGGTCCCCGTGTCTGCCTTTCGTTCCACGGCGAGCGCTGTGGCCGTCTGGCTAATTGAGGCCGGGGATTGCGGCCTATACAGGAACCGCTCCATGCTTTGAGCCGGCCGGGAGGTTGGAGGCGGGACGAACCCCTGATATCCTTGTCGCTGGGAACCTATTTTCCCCATGAGGTGCCTGGGGAGTTCCGGGGTCTTTTCCAGTGGATCCTGGATCTTGTGAGGCTATCGTTGTGTAGCAGGGTCCAGAAATGGAAGGAGCGGGTCCGGAGCTACTTTAGTGAGCGTCCATCTTCATCGCCGGCCGCGCATGCGCCGATCCTTCCCATTTCTAGTTACCTCCATCCCCAGATTTTTAACCATATGTTTAATTTGTGAGGTCTGGTCGGGCAGAGAAATTTCTATATCGTCCAGTGACAACAATGTTGATTTCTCCCAGTTAATCTGGAAGCCCGAGAATTACACAAACGCAGAAATTATTGTCTTTAGTTCTACTAATGAACCTGAGGTAACCCCCAAAAAAATCAAAGCATCATCTGCGTAGAGGGCAATTTTGTGCTCTCTTCCTGAATGACAAAACCCAACTATCCCTTCCAACTGTCTGATGGCGATAGCTAGAGGCTCTATCACCAGTGCAAACATCATAGGGGACAGAGGGCAGCCCTGTCTGGTTGCTCTAGATAGTGGAAAAAAGGGGACATTGTATTATTGATTCTCAACCTTTCCTTAGGATCCTTGTACAGCAATCTCAGCCAGGTTAAGAATCCTGGACAAATTTCAAAGGCGGACAATACAGTCCATAAATATTCCCATTCTATCATCTCAAAAGCCTTCTGGGCATCCAAACACAATATGGCACTGGTACCTCCATTATCCCTAGGTAATTGCATGTTCAAGAAAAGTCTGCGAAAACTTATTGAAGCTGCTTTAGTTTGGTCCTTATGAATCAAAGTATTATTGTAAGTAGATAGTCTATTTGCGAGTACCCTGGCTAAAGTCTTAAAGTCAGAGGTAAGTAGAGAAGTAGGAAGATAAGAATCTGGTTTTAATGGATCTTTTGTCAGAGAGCTCACCTTGCTGGTCATGGGATTGGCCACCAGAGGGAGTGCCTGTGAGCAAGCCGGCCTATTTAAGTTTGTCAGGCACTCTGTTCAGTGCTGCCTGATCATCAGCTTCCTGTGCCATAGTTCCTGTTTCCTGTCTTGTCTTCCTGTTTACCTGATCTCCTGACGACCCGGATTGCCCTTGGATTCCCCTTCTTGCTGCCTGTACCCGACCTTGGCCTGTTTGACTCCGCTTCTGCCTGCTCCTATTGTACCTTGCTGCCCGTCTGTTGCCGAACCCAGCCTGTCTCCTGACCATCCTGCTCAGTCTCATCGCCTGTGTTCCAGCCTGCACCTGCTGTTCATAGACTGCTATTCCACCAGCATCTGGACTCTAGTTCACAGGCTCTCATACCACTCTGCACTCCTGTGCTTCCTGTTACCTTACCAGGGGCCGCGAGTCGGACGCGTAAGGGAGCCTACTCTCTGCCCAAGCGGACTCACCGGTCTGGTAAGTAGGAGTCTGATATCTTTACCCAATTTTAAAATTACAGTTATTATTGTTTCTTGCATTGATTTAGGGAGTTCTTGTGTATTATATGCCTCATTTACCACTTTGAGGAGTTCTGGAAGTAAAATCTGGCCGTATTTTTTGTAAATTTCGGATGGTAATCCATCTAATTTTGAAGCCTTATTATTCTGTGTTTGTAATACTGCTTCCTCTAGCAGTATTAGCGATAGCTAATTTTTCCAAAAATGGTTTACTTTGATTCGTTACATTTACTGTTCTGGACTCATATAATAGAGTATAGAAATCTACAAATGTACTTTGAATAATTGTTGTATTATATACTATCGTTCCATTAATATTTTTAATAGCGGCTATACCTGACGGGCCATCCTCCAGATCCCCCTGATGAAGACACGTGATCCCTGTGTTGAACACGCATAGGGGAGGGGCCAGGACGGAGCTGTCAGCATGGAGAAACGAACATACCACACCGTACGCCATACCAGCGGTCTGTTTTCTTGTTGGAAAGCCTTGAATAGGATGGTGCACTTACGCACCTGTACAATGTGAGTACCCCATTGCGGGGGGGTGTGTTTTTTTAGAATAAATTCCTTGCAATATTACACTATGGAGTTTTTTCTTTTTTATTCATGAATTGGAGCATTACCTACTGAGCAGTTGGAGGTCAGCACCTGTATACCATTTCAGAGCGCAGGAGTGGCTCCAAAGCGTGATTTGACATGGATTAGTTACTGTGTCACACGCTCTGAGGTGAGCGCATATGCTTTTGGGGAATCACAGAAGAGCACTGGAGCATGTCTTTTATTGCACTTTTTGGATGAGCATGTTGGATACCACTATTAATGGACACTGTATTATTTTTTCACTTTATATTCATCGTTTATGAACTTTATTAATTATTCCTTGGAAAGAATGTGCACTTTTTCAGCTTTAATTTTCACATGGATTTCAGTACTTTATATGCACTTTGCACTTTGCTAATTTATTAATAATTTATCACAGATTGTTATTCATTAAATATGGTTTTAGAATAGTTTGATATATATTTGCACATACAGTTTTTTATTTTATACTGATCTAGCGCAAACGCATTTGTTTAATTATTTCGCTAGTTGCGCGGTTGTGAAACGTGGTCAGCGTTTGCAGCTGATTATTACCATCTATTTATATTTTTTTATTTTTTAGGCATTAATCCATCTGTGGCTCGCAAGATCTCTCTTTATTTTCCTATTATTCTGTGGGAAGATAAGAATCTGGTTTTAATGGATCTTTACCCGATTTTAAAATTACAGTTATTATTGTTTCTTGCATTGATTTAGGGAGTTCTTGTGTATTATATGCCTCATTTAACACTTTGAGGAGTTCTGGAAGTAAAATCTGGCCGTATTTTTTGTAAATTTCGGATGGTAATCCGTCTAATTTTAAAGCCTTATTATTCTGTGTTTGTAATACTGCTTCCCCTAGCAGTATTAGCGATAGCTAATTTTTCCAAAAATGGTTTACTTTGATTCGTTACATTTACTGTTCTGAAATCATATAATAGAGTATAGAAATCTACAAATGTACTTTGAATACTTGTTGTGTTATATACTATCGTTCCATTAATATTTTTAATATCGGCTATACCCGACGGGCCATCTTGATTACGGGCTATCACTGCTAAAACATGACCTACTTGCTCCCCCATTTCATAGTGTTTTTGTTTTTGAAAAAATGACTATTCTCTACTTTCAGTATGGATAGAGTTCAATACATTTTTTGGGCTTCCTGCCAGGCTAAATGTCTATCTTCCGATCCAATATGAACTTCTGCTCTACCTGGTTGACTGTTTGCATTACTTCTTCCTCTCATTGCCTTGTTTATCTCTTAATTTTAGAAATGTCTTTAGTTATCAATCCTTCCAAATAAGCTTTTATACTATCCCACACTACTAAGAAGGAGGTAGAATTCTTATTCTCACGAAAAATGCTGACAGCAAAAGCTCAGTTCTATTCTCCAGAATCAAAGACAACCACTGTGGATTGACTTTCCAAGGTAGTCTGGTTAAATGCTCCTCTATCCTCAGGGATAAAATCATAAGGGAATGATCTGAGAGACCCCTCAAGCTGTATTGAATTGAGTCTAGTCATGGGGAAAAATAACCGTTCCCCAAGGCCAGGTCAAATCTTGATAGTGACCCGTAGGTGCTGGAACAACATGAATATTCTCTACTTAATGGGTGTCTAAGTCTCCACATATCTACAAGCCCCATCTCCTGTAATTGACTAGCAAATCCGGTTACATTTCCCCTCCTATTAATCTTATTAATACTCTGTCTATCTTCTTCTTCTTAATACGTTATTAAAATCTCATCAATCTCTCTCAAATCATCAATTGAATTGGGATATCCGACCATTGTGACATTTTTTTTAAACACTATGTGTAATGTAAACGTTTACCTGTAAAAAATGTTTTCCTTCTCAAGTGCACAGAAGCATCAAATAACGACCTTCAGGGTCTTTAATGCTCTGTATACATGAAAATTGGAGAGAACTAGAGATCAGGACACTTACTCCTTGTGAATATGTAGAATAAGTGACATGATACTGACACCCATATCTAGATGTTCCAAACAGTGTAATATCTTCCCTCCCCAGATGGGTCTCCTGCAAACATATTATTTCTGGTTTATAAAATTCAATCGATTTCAGTACTGTCATTTATGTCATTTATTCAATCGATTCAGTACTGTCATTTATTCCTGTCCCCCAAACCTCTCACATTCCAGGACATCAGCATTATTTTACTTGACATCAGTATCTTCTATCAAATAAAGACAGAATAAAACCCATCGGATCCTTAGTAATTTTGATGTCTATTGCCTTCCATAATGTTGCACTTTTTGAGAGGATAAAAAGGGGGAGAGAGAGAGGAAAAAAAAAACACAAAAACACACCCAACAACCCCCACCACTCACAACCCCCCCACACTTCCCCCAACTCTCCCACCCCACCCCCGATACAACCTGTACCTGAAAACGATCCAAACCAGCTGAAAATTCTCCCCAAAAAGAAAAAAAGTGGAAGTTTCATCTTCACAACCCTTGTCCTAACAGGACACATACAGAGGACCCATTAGTAGCAAGTCTCGGAGTCATGTCAGTACCATATGGATTCTGAAGGGAGCAAGGGGTGATGACACTGGAATACATCGGTGCCCCATCACCCCTCCCCCGACCACCTTTCCTAGGCCCCAATATGACACTCCTCCACCCTGAGAAAAGTACATTGGAATGAGAAAAAGAGAAGAGGAGAAGGAATGGGATTGAGAAAAAAAATACATACACACACATATATATTGTCCCTTCCTCTCCCCTAACCCCCCTCCCCCACCCCATCCTCACCTATGGGTGACAGAGAGCCCAAATCACCCCCAGGTCCCACAACACCCCACATATTTTAAAGCATGATTACTTTAATTTTCAACAATCGTAATCTGCGCTTAACCTCAACAAATTTCGCCCTTTGTTTCTGTACTTGAACTGAAAAATCTGGAAAAAAAACACGTTGTTACCATTATATTCAATATTGCCCAGTTGGCCTGCCTTAGATAATATGAGGTCTCTGTCTCAAGAATTTAATAACTTGATGATAATTGGTCTGGGCATGCCTCTGGGTGGCAGGAGCTGACTAGGTATGCGATGGGCACGTTCAATTGAAAAAAAGCCTTGAAAAACCATCCACCCCCAATATGTCCACCAACCATTTCTCAAAAAAAGACAGGGGATTGGCCTTCTTCATGCTCCGGGAGGCCTAAAATATGAACATTATTACGTCTTTGACTGTTTTCCAAACCTTCAAGTTCCTGTCCATAATCTTTTATCTGTGTTTTAATCGACTGCAAATCCTTTTTTATTAGAGGCAAAGCATCCTCCAGCACACCCACTCTGTCTTCTATTGCAGTAGTATGTTCACATATTTTTTAATTCTCATGTCTTATAACTGCAATATCCCCTTTTAATTGCAACATCTGATTTGTTAAAGATAGTAAATAATTGTTACAGGCCTGTATAGCAATGAAGACATCACTTAGGGTGGGTTCCAATGTTAATACAGAAGAGGGGGTTTATTCTGCATTTTCTTTTGATAACTGACCACCACTTGCCTCCTGCTTATTCAACATATGGCCCACTGACTCCATACTTATTTTAGATTCCATTGTTGACTTTAAAGACATACTGGATATTGATCTCCCTTCCAAGCCCCATGAAACTTGTGGGATCCGGGACACCTATGTTGAACCAGGATCAACCAAATTGGGATTAATCTGAGGTGGAGTCAAACTGAGAGGTGTCCTGTATGTCCTGCATGTCCTGCATATCAATGCTCTCTCTGGAGCTAGATCTAGAAAGTGTATAAGCTTCAAGCCCCTGTTTAATTACATTTTATCTAGACCCTTTTTTAGGAACAGCCTGGGCTTTCACATGGGGCATATTGGCAGCACCTTCCACACAGGGGTCTTCAATGTCCTGCAGTGCCTTCTACAATTCCTCCATTTCCTGCTCCCTCCTGCTTTGACAGGTCATAACCCACAGCACTTTCCCTGTAGCTGACAGGTCACTTATATATAGCTGTGTATTATATAATTATATCGTTTTTTTTCTTTTGCTTGTTAATGTAAGCATAAGCCTACAACGATAAACCACAGCAAATATAAGATCTTTTGTATACCACAAATCACTTTCCAGAGAGACAAGAGACAATTACTGTGTAGAAATACACTAAAGTATTAAAATGTTGAAATTTATCAGCTGTCAAACACAAAAAGGACTTTAATAGCTTTTCTGAACAGCTGCTGTGCTTCCTCCACTGGGGAGCCTCTAATAGTAATCTAGTATAGTAATAGTGATATCCCCACATGTATCAGCACACTTATGCCTTGTGTCTCCACACCGGAATGTTTCTCCAGTTACAAAAAAGCCCCCCTATCTCCCACCGCAAGCTATTTCACTGAGGAGGGCAAGGCTCCTCTCTCCTCCACTCCTTACTTCTCCACTCAGGTACAGTGTCTAGTTGCTATCCAAGCCAAAAACTGTGATTAGAGATTCATTTTGGTAACTTGTATACTTGTATGCTTGCCTTTGTGACCCTTGTAATCTCTGGTCAGCCTCCCAGTCAGCAGGTCCATGGAACAGCAGGTCAGAGGGACCAGAAGTCAGCGGGTCGGCAAGCTGATGAGATGGCAGATGGCAGAATAGAAAAAAGGAAGATTAACCAGCAAGTTAGCATGATAACAGTAACCTGAAGCAGGATGTCCAGGAACAGGATGGAGGATAATGAGCCAGCAGGATGACGGGTTGGCAGTGTCCTGGAGCAGGTTGACGGCTGGTAGGCAACTGGAGTGGATTAGGGGCTGGTTAGTGGCTGGAGCGGGTTGGGGCTGGTAAAATGGGGCGGGTTGGTGGCTGGCAAGTGGCTGGAGCGGGCTTCTAGCTGGAGTGGGGTGGCGGCTGGTAGGCGGCTGGAGCGGGGTGGCGGCTGGTAGGCGGTTGGAGCTGGGTGGCGGCTGTAGCAGGGTGACAGATAGTTGGCGGCTGGAGCAGGTTAACGGGCCGGCAGGTTGACAGGCTGATGAATTAGCCCTTCAGCCAATGGAGAGGCTTGGGAGACAAGTAGGAGATCAGCGGGATGGCGAGATGACGAGGTGGCGAGTTAGCAGGCTGACATGACGGTGAAAGCCAGAATCAGCCAGAGTCAGCCCTTCAACTGATGAGCCGATTCCAGCGGGATAACAGGTTGATGGGATGGCAGAGCCTGAAGCCTGGTTCCAGGAGGTGCCGGCATTAAACAGGATGGTCACGGTACATTGGGAGCTTGGGAGCAACGCCCACCTGCTCACGTAACATCCGAGCCGTGGCTACTTCCTCCCATAAACTGAGCACTATAAATGATTTTTGGTGAATGAATCAACAATCAATAGATCTCTTTTCATGAATCATAAACTATGACAGCTTATCACTAACAGAAGTCCCATGTTTTGAGACATTTTGGAGACTTGTCATTTACAAGTGAATATATAACTAGGGATGCACCAATACTGTTTTTTCCTGCGGGTACGAGTACCGATACTTTCGATCAAGTACTCGCCAATAACAAGTACTGATAACCTTTGTGGTACGATTTGAGCCCCTGCAAAATGAATGAGCTGAAATCGCACTGCAAAGAATCGCCTGCAACTTGAACAGGAATGCGGTGCAGTTCCTGTCTGAATCGCATGCAGTTTTTTTTCGCACAATTTCTGTGTGAACCCAGGCTGATATCACTATGACAAGCCTTGTGTTCACACAGGAGCAGTGCGGGAAATGGCATGTGATTCTTTGCAGTGAGATTTGAGTCCATTCATTTTGTATGGGATTAAATTGCACCTCACATTGGTATTGGTTTTGGGTATCGGAGCACTTTCATGAGTACTCATGACAATACTCGTTATCAGTATCATGAAACCCTATATATAACCAAAGGGGTTGATTTACTAAAACTGCAGAGTACAAAGTCTGGTGCAGCTCTACATAGAAACCAATCAGCTTCTAACTTCAGCTTGTTCAATGAAGCTTTGAAAATAAAATCTGGAAGCTGATTGGTTTCTATTCAGAGCTGCACCAGATTTTGCACTCTTCAGTTTTAGTAAATCAACCCCAAAGTTTTTTTTTTGTATCTTGTGACTAGAACAGGAAAAGATTAAAATCCCTGTTAGTTTTATTTTTTGTTTTAAACACAGATTTCTCTTGATTACCATATTTATCAGCGTATAACATGCGCCGGCGTATAACACGCACGTTTAGGAGGGAATTTTAAGGAAAAAACTGTTAGAAGGGAAGTTTAAGGAAAAAAAACTTACATTTAAATGCCCATCAATGCAGCCTTTTCAGTGTCCATCTGCAGCCTTGTCAGTGTCATTGCAGCCTTGCCCGTGTCCATTTCAGCCTTGTCATTGCAGCCTTGCCCCAGTGTCCATTGCAGCCTTGTCATTGCAGCCTTGCCCCAGTGTCCATTGTAGCCTTGTCATTGCAGCCTTGCCCCAGTGTCCATTGCAGCCTTGTCATTGCAGCCTTGCCCCAGTGTCCATTGCAGCCTTGTCATTGCAGCCTTGCCCCAGTGCAGCCTTGCCCCAGTGTCCATTGCAGCCTTGTCATTGCTGCCTTGCCCCAGTGCAGCCTTGCCCCAGTGTCCATTGCAGCCTTGTCATTGCAGCCTTGTCATTGCAGCCTTGCCCCAGTGTCCATTGCAGCCTTGTCATTGCAGCCTTGCCCCAGTGCAGCCTTGCCCCAGTGTCCATTGCAGCCTTGTAAATGCAGCCTTGCCCCAGTGTCCATTGCAGCCTTGTCACTGCAGCCTTGCCCCAGTGTCCATTGCAGCCTTGTCAATGCAGCCTTGCCCCAGTGTCCATTGCAGCCTTGTCACTGCAGCCTTTCCCCAGTGTCCATTGAAGCCTTGTCAGCACAGCCTTGTCAATGCAGCCTTGCCCCAGTGTCCATTGCAGCCTTGTCATTGCAGCCTTGTCATTGCAGCCTTGCCCCAGTGTCCATTGCAGCCTTGTCATTGCAGCCTTGTCATTGCAGCCTTGCCCCAGTGTCCATTGCAGCCTTGTCATTGCAGCCTTGGATGGATTTAAAATTGGTGCCGCCGAGATCGCAGGGACTGGGCGGAGCAGAGCGAGCGCCGCCTAGATTGCAGGGGCTGGGCGGAGCCAAGATACACATAGCCGAATGTACTCGGCTCTTCTCGGCTCCGCTCACAGTCACACCCAGTCCCGCCCTATGATGGACATAACACAGGTCCAATGGGGGGACTGGGCGGGACTGTGTGTGGAGCAGAGAAGAGCCGAGTACACTCGGCAGCGATCGCTCCACTCACAATCAGCGGAGATCGGCGTATAACATGAACCACGATTTCCCCCTGATTTTAAGGGGGAAAAAGTGCGTGTTATACACCGATAAATACCGTATTTTCCAAGAGAAACAACAAGAAGAGAGGAAAACTTTCTACAAGATAAGGCAAAAGCCAATGTTATCCACTTGCCCTCCAGAAGATTTACCCCCTTCATGACCAGGCCATTTTTTGTGATACGGCACTGCGTTACTTTAACTGACAACTGCGCTGTCATGCAACGCTGTACATTAATTAAATTTATGTTATTTTTTCCACAAATAGAGATTTCTTTTGGTGATATTGGATCATCACTAGGTCTTTTATTTTTTGTGCTATAAACAAAAAAAATCAACATTTTTGAAAAAAACAATACTTTTTATTTTCTGCTATAAAACATATCCAAACAAATTGAAAAAAAAATTCTTCATAAATTTAGGCCAAAATGTATTCTGCTGCATATTTTTGATAAAAAAAAGAAATCCCAATAAGCGTATATGATTGGTTTGCACAAAAGTTATAGTGTCTACAAACTATGGGGTATTTACTGGAATTTTTTTTTCCCTTATACTAGTAATTATGGCGATCGGCAACTTATAGTGGGGACTGCGGCTTATAGAGGGGACTGTGATATTGCGTTGAACAATCTGGCACTAACTGACACTTTTGAGACTTTTCTGGGGACCAGTGACACTAATACAGTGATCAGTGCTAAAAGTATGCACTGTCACTGTACTAAAGATACTGGCTGGGGGGGGCATTAAACATGTAGTGCAATTAAAGGGTTAACTGAGTGCCTAGCCAGTGTTTATGTGAACTGTGTGCTGCTTTTACTAGGGGATGTCCTTTGCAGGAAAACAAAATCCAGCACATCCCCGCTGACAGGACGGAACTCTGCATTGTTTACATGGGCAGAGCTCCGTCCAGTGTGCCTCCTTAGGGCTCATGCACACAGGACATTTTTACAGCTGCTGTAAGGGGCGTTTGACTTTTTTTGAACTGCCTCTAAAAGCACCTCCATGTTAACCTATGTGTCCATGCACACATAAACTGTCAGAGGCATTTGGAGGCATAAGCGTTTTCGGGCAGTAGAAAAAAACGCCAAAAAATGCATCCAAATGTGTCTAAATGCGTCAAGCCGCATTTAGTCGTTTTTGCCATTTTTAGGCGTCATTACATTATAGGGAGTGTTTTTAATGTAAAAACGCCCAAAAACGCTAATGTCGGAAAATGCAGGAAACGCCAAAAACGCGGGAAAATGCGCAATAACGATAATGTAAAAACACTGCTAAATGCTAAAAAACAAGCATTTTGTAGCGTTGCCATTTTTAGAACCTCCTGTGTGCATGAGCCCTTACTGATCAGCGAGTGCCGGCAGTCCTCCATTGGCTGGCACCTACTGATCGGCTTCTACTGTGACTAACCACAGCAGGAGCGGCACGCACAGATAGCAGGCGCACGAGTGTGCCCACCGGACCGGCGGACTTGATGTCTGCCGGTCTCTCGGCGATCTTGTCATGGAGCCTCAGAACACGGAAGTGCAAGCAAGGCATTTCCCCATTCTGGCTTGTGTCATGACAGAGATCACTGCTCTCTATCATCGGGAGCAGTGATCTCTGTCATGTGACTTGAAGCCCACCCCCCCCCACAGTTAGAATCACTCCTTAAGACACACTTAACCCTATTCATCGCCCCCCTAGTGGTCAACCCCCTCACTGCCAGTGCCATTTACACAGTAATCAATGCATTTTTATAGCACTGATCCCTAGACATGTGCACACTGAAATATTTTGTTTCGGAATTTCGTTTTCGTCCGAAAAATAAATTTATTTAGTTACTCCCGAAATTCGTTTTTATTTATTTTGTTTTTCGTTAAAAATTGCATTCGTCTGAAAATCCAAATTAAGGTTGAATCTGTCATTGAAGGCTTATGGTGTCTGTCGAATGTTCAAAGAAGATTCTACGGAGCAGCTAAACTGTACAACGCCGTTTAGTTTACCTGCCCGTCGAATCTTCTTAGAACTTTCAACAGACACCATAAGCCAAAGTACGTGTGTACTTAGTTCTAGCTATTTTACTGCTCCTCCTCTTTGGTTACAATCAGCCAATAACATTCATCATCATCATTATTTTTATTTATCTTTTCTCCCCTACGTCGAATCTTTTCTCCCCTACGTCAAATCTTTTCTCCCCTACGTCAAATCTTTTCTCTCTGTGTAGAATAATCTTGGACTAATAGAGCTAAGGTTAGGCACATTCGACCACAGGTTTGATGGACACAGATTGTTATTGTCATCATCATGTCGAATCTCCTATCTATATCGAACTGTTGTAGCAACGAAAATGAAAATAAAGCATTTGTTTATGTCGGATCTTTCATTTTTCGGATTCTGCACTCTCGTTATCCTTTGTTAAACGTTAACGAAAATACCTGAAATTCGGACGATAATGCATCCGGACGAAAACGAATGCACATGTCTACTGATCCCTGTACAAATGACAATTGTCCCAAAATAGTGTCAAAAGTGTCCGATGTGTCCGCCATAATGTCGCAGTCCCGATAAAAATCGCAGATCGCCGCCATTACTAATAAAAATAAATAAATAATAAAAAATGCCATAAAACCATCCCCTATTTTGTAGATGCTATAACTTTTGCGCAAACCAATCAATATACGCTTATTGCGATTTTTTTGCCAAAAATATGTAGAAGAATACATATCAGCCTAAACTGAGGAAAAAAATAGTTTTTTTATATATTTTTGGGGAGATTATTTTTATTTATTTAAAGTAAAAATAATGTGTTTTTTTTCAAAATTGACGCTCTTTTTTTGTTTTTCTTGTGGATCATCTTTAGAAGAGGCTTACTTCTGGGACAACAGCCATGCAGACCAATTTGATGCAGTGTGCGGTGTATGTTCTGAGCACTGACAGGCTGAACCCCTCCCTCACCCCTTTAACCCCTGCAGCAATGTTGGCAGCACTCATACGTCTATTTCCCAAAGACAACCACTGGATATGATGCCGAGCATGTTCACTCAACTTCTTTGGTCAACCATGGCGAGGCCTGTTCTGAGTGGAACCTGTCCTGTTAAACCTCTGTATGGTCTTGGCCACCATGCTGCAGCTCAGTTTCAGGGTCTTGGCAATATTCTTATAGCCTAGGCCATCTTTATTTAGAGGAACAATTATTTTTTTTCAGATCCTCAGAGAGTTCTTTGCCATGAAGTACCATGTTGAACTTCCGGTGACCAGTATGAGAGAATGAGAGTGATAATACCAAATTAAACACACCTGCTCCCCATTGATACCTGAGACCTTGTAACACTAACGAGTCACATGACAGGGAGGGAAAAGGCTAATTGGGCCCAATTTGGAAATTTTTCACTTAGGGGTGTACTCACTTCTGTTGCTAGTGATTTAGACATTAATGGCTGTGTGTTGAGTTATTTTGAGGGGACAGCAAATTTACACTGTTATACAAGCTGTACACTCACTACTTCACATTGTAGTAAAGTGTAATTTCTTCAGTGTTGTCACATGAAAAGATATAATAAAATATTTACAAAAATGTGAGGTGTGTACTCACTTTTGTGAGATACTGTATATGCACTTTAAATTTGCAGATCTGTAGTGACAAATGCAATCATTTTTTGCAATCCATATTTCAGAGGTTTTCTTTCTCCCCAGTTCCAGCTGGATCATTCTCGTCAGAGAGATTGTGCTTTTATTGGGCTTGAAGTTATTGCTTTGACCCAAGTCCAGTCCAGGAACAGGGGGAGGAGGAGTTCTTGGACCAAGAATTGGTTGCTCAATCGTGACCAATATTGTCATATGCCTTTGTTGCGGGAGCTCCAGGAGAATAATCCTTATGATTTCAGGAATTATCCCCGGATGAGGGACCCCTGCTTTCACCGTCTATTGGCTTTGCTTACCCCCCTATATTAGTAAGCAGGACACATGCATGCGGCAAGCCATTACTCCTGAGCAAAGGCTCGTTGCCACCTTGCGGTACATGCAGTCCTGCTGAAGGACTATATTAGGGTAAGTTTTAGCCTTTGGAAAAACAAGAAAAAAGCTGCGCTTAAAGGATGCAAAAAAATATATATATTGAGGGATAATAATACACGTGAAATCAAAGCAGCCAGCACCAAAAGGTTTAATCTCGAACCTCACAATAATAAAAAATACAAAAAAGATGCAGCGCTTAAAAAATATGTTTGGTGAAAAGAAAATAAAGGAGAAAACTAAGGCGCAGTCTCATCCATAAATAACTAAATTATATACACAAAATAGTGAAGTGAACCAATGAGTGAAATTTAGGTGTATATCAATAGAATATATGAATAAACACTAATATCCAAATAAATGATAAATTACAAATATTGCAACAAGTAAATGATAAATATATAAAAAATGTGTAAGAAGAGGACCACAAGAATGAAATCCACAAGATAAGAAATTATTATTTTTTCCTAAAAAAGTGACTTGAAAAAAGTGGCAAAAAGAAGCAGGTGAAGATGCAGGTGAAGACTAGAAAATGCATTTCCTGGGGAAAATGCGTGGGAATGCTGAATTGCTAAAATGGCCCCCATCAAAACTGCCCCATCATATTGCCACCATCAAAACTGCCCCATCAGAATTGCCCCATCAAAACTGCCCCATCAGAATTGCCCCATCAAAACTGCCCCATCATATTGCCACCATGAAAACTGCCCCATCAGAATTGCCCCATGAAAACTGCCCCATCATATTGCCACCATGAAAACTGCCCCATCATATTGCCACCATCAAAACTGCCCCATCAGAATTGTCCCATGAAAACTGCCCCATCATATTGCCACCATCAAAACTGCCCCATCATATTGCCACCATCAAAACTGCCCCATCAGAATTGCCCCATCAAAACTGCCCCATCAGAATTGCCCCATCAAAACTGCCCCATCATATTGCCACCATCAAAACTGCCCCATCAGAATTGCCCCATCAAAACTGCCCCATCATATTGTTACCATCAAAACTGCCCCATCAGAATTGTCCCATCAAAACTGCCCCATCATATTGCCACCATCAAAACTGCCCCATCATAATTGCCCCATCAAAACTGCCCCATCAGAATTGCCCTATCAAAACTGCCCCATCATATTCCTCTATTATAATCAGTACATCGTGTGTCTGTCCCCTCCCCCGGGCTCTGTAATCAGAGCTGAGATGCTCCAGCCACCTCCCCCCCCTGTGTATAACAGAAGCTTTGGTAATCATGGCAACAAAACAAACACAGTACACTCTGATTAATGGCTAAAATTTCCTGAAATGACCTCTAAACAAAAAGCTTTTTCTCAAAAACTGTAAAAGATATCAAACTGAAAAGATATAGCCAGATAGCTGAATATTTTGTGAACATTTTAAAGTTTGTTTGGTGTCTCTAGGTGAAAGTATGAAGGAGCTGAAACTTTTGGGAGCGGAAGAAGAATTTAAGGATTTCAAGCATGCTCCCATTGACTTCAATGTTAAAAAAAAGTGTTAAAAAGCTTAATATTTTAAAAAGTATAAATGGTAGATAAAAAGTTGAAAAAGAGCACACATCAGCTAAAAGAGACGGACATTTTGATAGTTGAATGGTTTTAATAGCTGAAAGTATGCAGAAGTTACGCAGAACCAAATAACGTACGGAATAAAATTAAAATTAAAACTAGAAAATGCATTTCCTGGGGAAAATGCGTGGGAATGCTGAATAGCTAAATTGCTAAAACGGCCGCCATTAAAACTGCCCCATCATACTGCCATCAAAACTGCCCCATCAGAATTGCCCCATCAAAATTGTCCCCATTAAAACTGCCCCATCAAAATTGTCCCATCATATTGCCACCATCGGAATTGCCCCATCAAAACTGCCCCATCATATTGCCACCATCAAAACTGCCCCATCAGAATTGCCCCATCATATTACCACCATCAAAACTGCCCCATCATATTGCCACCATCAAAACTGCCCCATCATATTGCCCCTATCATATTGCCATTAAAACTGCCCCATTAGAATTGCCCCATCAAAATTGTCCCCATCAAAACTGCCCCATCATATTGCCACCATCAAAACTGCCCCATCAGAATTGCCCCATCATATTGCCACCATCAAAACTGCCCCATCAGAATTGCCCTACCAAAACTGCCCCATCATATTGCCACCATCAAAACTGCCCCATCAGAATTTCCCCATCAAAACTGCCCCATCAGAATTGCCCCATCAAAACTGCCCCGTCATATTGCCACCATCAAAACTGCCCCATCAGAATTGCCCCATCAAAACTGCCCCCATCATATTGCCACCATCAAAACTGCCCCATCATATTGCCACCTTTAAAACTGCTCCATAAAAATTGTCCCCATCAAAACTTCCCCATCATATTGCCACCATCAAAACTGCCCCATCAGAATTACCCCATCAAAACTGCCCCATCATATTCCTCTATTATAAATCAGTACATGGTGTGTCTGTCCCCTCCCCCCGGCTCTGTAATCGGAGCTGAGATGCTCCAGCCACCTCCCCCCCTGTATAACAGAAGCTTTGGTAACCATGGCAACAAAACAAACACAGTACACTCTGATTAATGGCTAAAATTTCCTGAAATGACCTTTAAACAAAAAGCTTTTTCTCTAAAACTGTAAAAGATATCAAACTGAAAAGATATAGCCAGATAGCTGAATATTTTGTGAACATTTTAAAGTTTGTTTGGTGTCTCTAGGTGAAAGTATGAAGGAGCTGAAACTTTTGGGAGCGGAAGAAGAATTTAAGGATTTCAAGCATGCTCCCATTGACTTCAATGTTAAAAAAAAGTGTTAAAAAGCTTAATATTTTATAAAGTATAAATGGTAGAAAAAAAGTTGAAAAAGAGCACACCTCAGCTAGAGGACACGAACATTTTAATAGTTGAATGGTTTTAATAGCTGAAAGTATGCAGAAGTTATGCAGAACCAAAAAACGTACGGAATAAAATTATTGCAATTAAAATTAAAAATAAATAAAATCGAATAACAATAGTGGGACTGCTAAAGCATTCCCACTAATTAAGATTAAAAATAAATAAAATCGAATAACAATAGTGGGACTGCTAAAGCAGTCCCACTAATAAAATCGAATAACAATAGTGGGACTGCTAAAGCATTCCAACTAACTAGAAAATGCATTTCCTGGGGAAAATGCGTGGGAATGCTGAATAGCTAAATTGCTAAAATGGCCGCCATCAAAACTGCCCCCATCATACTGCCATCAAAACTGTCCCATCAGAATTGCCCCATCAAAATTGTCCCCATTAAAACTGCCCCATCATATTGCCACCATCAAAACTGCCCCATCATATTGCCACCATCAAAACTGCCCCATCAGAATTGCCCCATCAAAACTGCCCCATCATATTGTTACCATCAAAACTGCCCCATCAGAATTGTCCCATCTAAACTGCCCCATCATATTGCCACCATCAAAACTGCCCCATCATATTGCCACCATCAAAACTGCCCCATCATAATTGCCCTATCAAAACTGCCCCATCATATTCCTCTATTATAAATCAGTACATGGTGTGTCTGTCCCCTCCCACGGGCTCTGTAATCAAAGCTGAGATGCTCCAGCCACCTCCCCCCTGTGTGTAACAGAAGCTTTGGTAACCATGGCAACAAAACAAACACAGTACACTCTGATTAATGGCTAAAATTTCTTGAAATGACCTCTAAACAAAAAGCTTTTTCTCAAAAACTGTAAAAGATATCAAACTGAAAAGATATAGCCAGATAGCTGAATATTTTGTGAACATTTTAAAGTTTGTTTGGTGTCTCTAGGTGAAAGTATGAAGGAGCTGAAACTTTTGGGAGCGGAAGAAGAATTTAAGGATTTCAAGCATGCTCCCATTGACTTCAAGGTAAAAAAAAGTGTTAAAAAGCTTAATATTTTAAAAAGTATAAATGGTAGAAAAAGGTTGAAAAAGAGCACACATCAGCTAAAAGAGACGAACATTTTAATAGTTGAATGGTTTTAATAGCTGAAAGTATGCAGAAGTTACGCAGAACCAAAAAACGTACGGAATAATAATAAGAAAAACTAGAAAATGCATTTCCTGGGGAAAATGCGTGGGAATGCTGAAAAGCTAAATTGCTAAAATGGCCGCCATCAAAACTGCCCCATCATACTATCATCAAAACTGCCCCATCATACTGCCATCAAAACTGCCCCATCAGAATTGCCCCATCAAAATTGTCCCTATTAAAACTGCCCCATCATATTGCCACCATCAAAACTGCCCCATCAGAATTGCCCCATCAAAACTGCCCCATCATATTGCCACCATCAAAACTGCCCCATCAGAATTGCCCCATCAAAACTGCCCCATCATATTGCCACCATCAAAACTGCCCCCATCAAACCTGCCCCATCATATTGCCACCTTTAAAACTGCTCCATTAAAATTGTCCCCATCAAAACTACCCCATCATATTGCCACCATCAAAACTGCCTCATCAGAATTGCCCTATCAAAATTGCCCATCATATTGCCACCATCAAAACTGCCCCATCAGAATTGTCCCATCAAAACTGCCCCATCATATTGCCACCATCAAAACTGACCCATCATAATTTCCACCAATAAAACTGCCCCATCATAATTGCCCCATCAGAATTGCCCTATCAAAACTGCCCCATCATATTCCTCTATTATAATCAGTACATCGTGTGTCTGTCCCCTCCCCCGGGCTCTGTAGACAGAGCTGAGATGCTCCAGCCACCTCCCCCCCCCTGTGTATAACAGAAGCTTTGGTAACCATGGCAACAAAACAAACACAGTACACTCTGATTAATGGCTAAAATTTCCTGAAATGACCTCTAAACAAAAAGCTTTTTCTCAAAAACTGTAAAAGATATCAAACTGAAAAGATATAGCCAGATAGCTGAATATTTTGTGAACATTTTAAAGTTTGTTTGGTGTCTCTAGGTGAAAGTATGAAGGAGCTGAAACTTTTGGGAGCGGAAGAAGAATTTAAGGATTTCAAGCATGCTCCCATTGACTTCAATGTTAAAAAAAGTGATAAAAAGCTTAATATTTTAAAAAGTATAAATGGTAGATAAAAAGTTGAAAAAGAGCACACATCAGCTAAAAGAGACAGATATTTTGATAGGTTTTAATAGCTGAAAGTATGCAGAAGTTACGCAGAACCAAAAAACGTACGGAATAAAATTAAAATTAAAACTAGAAAATGCATTTCCTGGGGAAAATGCGTGGGAATGCTGAATAGCTAAATTGCTAAAACGGCCGCCATTAAAACTGCCCCATCATACTGCCATCAAAACTGCCCCATCAGAATTGCCCCATCAAAATTGTCCCCATTAAAACTGCCCCATCAAAATTGTCCCATCATATTGCCACCATCGGAATTGCCCCATCAAAACTGCCCCATCATATTGCCACCATCAAAACTGCCCCATCAGAATTGCCCCATCATATTACCACCATCAAAACTGCCCCATCATATTGCCACCATCAAAACTGCCCCATCATATTGCCCCCATCATATTGCCATCAAAACTGCCCCATTAGAATTGCCCCATCAAAATTGTCCCCATCAAAACTGCCCCATCATATTGCCACCATCAAAACTGCCCCATCAGAATTGCCCCATCTTATTGCCACCATCAAAACTGCCCCATCAGAATTGCTCCATTAAAACTGCCCCATCAGAATTGCCCTACCAAAACTGCCCCATCATATTGCCACCATCAAAACTGCCCCATCAGAATTGCCCCATCAAAACTGCCCCATCAGAATTTCCCCATCAAAACTGCCCCATCAGAATTGCCCCATCAAAACTGCCCCGTCATATTGCCACCATCAAAACTGCCCCATCAGAATTGCCCCCATCATATTGCCACCATCATATTGCCACCATCAAAACTGCCCCATCATATTGCCACCTTTAAAACTGCTCCATAAAAATTGTCCCCATCAAAACTGCCCCATCATATTGCCACCATCAAAACTGCCCCATCAGAATTATCCCATCAAAACTGCCCCATCATATTCCTCTATTATAAATCAGTACATGGTGTGTCTGTCCCCTCCCCCCGGCTCTGTAATCGGAGCTGAGATGCTCCAGCCACCTCCCCCCCTGTATAACAGAAGCTTTGGTAACCATGGCAAAAAAAACAAACACAGTACACTCTGATTAATGGCTAAAATTTCCTGAAATGACCTCTAAACAAAAAGCTTTTTCTCTAAAACTGTAAAAGATATCAAACTGAAAAGATATAGCCAGATAGCTGAATATTTTGTGAACATTTTAAAGTTTGTTTGGTGTCTCTAGGTGAAAGTATGAAGGAGCTGAAACTTTTGGGAGCGGAAGAAGAATTTAAGGAGTTCAAGCATGCTCCCATTGACTTCAATGTTAAAAAAAAGTGTTAAAAAGCTTAATATTTTAAAAAGTATAAATGGTAGAAAAAAAGTTGAAAAAGAGCACACCTCAGCTAGAAGAGACGAACATTTTAATAGTTGAATGGTTTTAATAGCTGAAAGTATGCAGAAGTTACGCATAACCAAAAAACGTACAGAATAAAATTATTAAGATTAAAACTAGAAAATGCATTTCCTGGGGAAAATGCGTGGGAATGCTGAATAGCTAAATTGCTAAAATGGCCGCCTTTAAAACTGCCCCATCATACTGCCATCAAAACTGACCCATCAGAATTGCCCCATCAAAATTGTCCCCATTAAAACTGCCCCATCATATTGCCACCATCAAAACTGCCCCATCAGAATTGCCCCATCAAAACTGCCCCCATCATATTGCCACCATCAAAACTGCCCCCATCAAAACTGCCCCATCATATTGCCACCTTTAAAACTGCTCCATTAAAATTGTCCTCATCAAAACTGCCCCATCATATTGCCACCATCAAAACTGCCCCATCAGAATTGCCCCGTGAAAACTGCCCCATCATATTGCCACCATGAAAACTGCCCCATCATATTGCCACCATGAAAACTGCCCCATCAGAATTGTCCCATCAAAACTGCCCCATCATATTGCCATCAAAACTGTCCCATCATATTGCCACCATCAAAACTGCCCCATCAGAATTGCCCCATCAAAACTGCACCATCATATTGCCACCATCAAAACTGCCCCATCAGAATTGCCCTATCAAAACAGCCCCATCATATTGCCACCATCAAAACTGCCCCATCAGAATTACCCCATCAAAACTGCCCCATCATATTCCTCTATTATAAATCAGTACATGGTGTGTCTGTCCCCTCCCCCGGGCTCTGTAATCAAAGCTGAGATGCTCCAGCCACCTCCCCCCTGTGTATAACAGAAGCTTTTGTAACCATGGCAACAAAACACACACAGTACACTCTGATTAATGGCTAAAATTTCTTGAAATGACCTCTAAACAAAAAGCTTTTTCTCAAAAACTGTAAAAGATATCAAACTGAAAAGATATAGCCAGATAGCTGAATATTTTGTGAACATTTTAAAGTTTGTTTGGTGTCTCTAGGTGAAAGTATGAAGGAGCTGAAACTTTTGGGAGCGGAAGAAAAATTTAAGGATTTCAAGCATGCTCCCATTGACTTCAATGTTAAAAAAAAGTGATAAAAAGCTTAATATTTTAAAAAGTATAAATGGTAGAAAAAAAAGTTGAAAAAGAGCACACCTCAGCTAAAAGAGACGAACATTTTGATAGTTGAATGGTTTTAAAGCTGAAAGTATGCAGAAGTTACGCATTACCGAAAAACGTACGGAAGAATAAGAAAAATAAATTAAAAAACGAATAACAATAGTGGGACTGCTAAAGCAGTCCCACTAATTAAAAATAAATAAAATCGAATAACAATAGTGGGACTGCTAAAGCATTCCCACTAATTAAGATTAAAAATAAATAAAATCGAATAACAATAGTGGGACTGCTAAAGCATTCCCACTAACTAGAAAATGCATTTCCTGGGGAAAATGCGTGGGAATGCTGAATAGCTAAAATGTTAATGGCCGCCATCAAAACTGCCCCCATCATACTGCCATCAAAACTGTCCCATCAGAATTGCCCCATCAAAATTGTCCCCATTAAAACTGCCCCATCATATTGCCACCATCAAAACTGCCCCATCAGAACTGCCCCATCATATTGCCACCATCAAAACTGCCCCATCAGAATTGTCCCATCAAAACTGCCCCATCATATTGCCACCATCATAATTGCCACCAATAAAACTGCCCCATTATAATTGCCCCATCAAAACTGCCCCATCAGAATTGCCCCATCAAAACTGCCCCATCATATTGCCACCTTTAAAACTGCTCCATTAAAATTGTCCCCATCAAAACTGCCCCATCATATTGCCACCATCAAAACTGCCCCATCAGAATTGCCCCATGAAAACTGCCCCATGATATTGCCACCATGAAAACTGCCCCATCAGAATTGCCCTATCAAAACTGCCCATCATATTGCCACCATCAAAACTGCCCCATCAGAATTGCCCCATCAAAACTGCCCCATGATATTGCCACCATGAAAACTGCCCCATCAGAATTGCCCTATCAAAACTGCCCATCATATTGCCACCATCAAAACTGCCCCATCAGAATTGTCCCATCAAAACTGCCCCATCATATTGCCACCATCATAATTGCCACCAATAAGACTGCCCCATCATAATTGCCCCATCAAAACTGCCCCATCAGAATTGCCCTATCAAAACTGCCCCATCATATTCCTCTATTAGTTGAATATTGCCACCATCAAAACTGCCCCATCAGAATTGCCCCATGAAAACTGCCCCATCATATTGCCACCATGAAAACTGCCCCATCATATTGCCACCATCAAAACTGCCCCATCAGAATTGTCCCATGAAAACTGCCCCATCATATTGCCACCATCAAAACTGCCCCATCATATTGCCACCATCAAAACTGCCCCATCAGAATTGCCCCTTTAAAACTGCCCCATCAGAACTGCCCCATCAAAACTGCCCCATCATATTGCCACCATCAAAACTGCCCCATCAGAATTGCCCCAATAAAACTGCCCCATCATATTGCCACCATCAAAACTGCCCCATCAGAATTGTCCCATCAAAACTGCCCCATCATATTGCCACCATCAAAACTGCCCCATCAGAATTGCCCCATCAAAACTGCCCCATCAGAATTGCCCCATCAAAACTGCCCCATCATATTGCCACCATCAAAACTGCCCCATCAGAATTGCCCCATCAAAACTGCCCCATCATATTGCCACCATCAAAACTGCCCCATCATAATTGCCCTATCAAAACTGCCCCATCATATTCCTCTATTATAAATCAGTACATGGTGTGTCTGTCCCCTCCCCCGGGCTCTGTAATCAAAGCTGAGATGCACCATCAAAACTGCCCCATCAGAATTGCCCCATCAAAACTGCCCCATCATATTGCCACCATCAAAACTGCCCCATCAGAATTGTCCCATCAAAACTGCCCCATCATATTGCCACCATCATAATTGCCACCAATAAGACTGCCCCATCATAATTGCCCCATCAAAACTGCCCCATCAGAATTGCCCTATCAAAACTGCCCCATCATATTCCTCTATTAGTTGAATATTGCCACCATCAAAACTGCCCCATCAGAATTGCCCCATGAAAACTGCCCCATCATATTGCCACCATGAAAACTGCCCCATCATATTGCCACCATCAAAACTGCCCCATCAGAATTGTCCCATGAAAACTGCCCCATCATATTGCCACCATCAAAACTGCCCCATCATATTGCCACCATCAAAACTGCCCCATCAGAATTGCCCCTTTAAAACTGCCCCATCAGAACTGCCCCATCAAAACTGCCCCATCATATTGCCACCATCAAAACTGCCCCATCAGAATTGCCCCAATAAAACTGCCCCATCATATTGCCACCATCAAAACTGCCCCATCAGAATTGTCCCATCAAAACTGCCCCATCATATTGCCACCATCAAAACTGCCCCATCAGAATTGCCCCATCAAAACTGCCCCATCAGAATTGCCCCATCAAAACTGCCCCATCATATTGCCACCATCAAAACTGCCCCATCAGAATTGCCCCATCAAAACTGCCCCATCATATTGCCACCATCAAAACTGCCCCATCATAATTGCCCTATCAAAACTGCCCCATCATATTCCTCTATTATAAATCAGTACATGGTGTGTCTGTCCCCTCCCCCGGGCTCTGTAATCAAAGCTGAGATGCACCATCAAAACTGCCCCATCAGAATTGCCCCATCAAAACTGCCCCATCATATTGCCACCATCAAAACTGCCCCATCAGAATTGTCCCATCAAAACTGCCCCATCATATTGCCACCATCATAATTGCCACCAATAAGACTGCCCCATCATAATTGCCCCATCAAAACTGCCCCATCAGAATTGCCCTATCAAAACTGCCCCATCATATTCCTCTATTAGTTGAATATTGCCACCATCAAAACTGCCCCATCAGAATTGCCCCATGAAAACTGCCCCATCATATTGCCACCATGAAAACTGCCCCATCATATTGCCACCATCAAAACTGCCCCATCAGAATTGTCCCATGAAAACTGCCCCATCATATTGCCACCATCAAAACTGCCCCATCATATTGCCACCATCAAAACTGCCCCATCAGAATTGCCCCTTTAAAACTGCCCCATCAGAACTGCCCCATCAAAACTGCCCCATCATATTGCCACCATCAAAACTGCCCCATCAGAATTGCCCCAATAAAACTGCCCCATCATATTGCCACCATCAAAACTGCCCCATCAGAATTGTCCCATCAAAACTGCCCCATCATATTGCCACCATCAAAACTGCCCCATCAGAATTGCCCCATCAAAACTGCCCCATCAGAATTGCCCCATCAAAACTGCCCCATCATATTGCCACCATCAAAACTGCCCCATCAGAATTGCCCCATCAAAACTGCCCCATCATATTGCCACCATCAAAACTGCCCCATCATAATTGCCCTATCAAAACTGCCCCATCATATTCCTCTATTATAAATCAGTACATGGTGTGTCTGTCCCCTCCCCCGGGCTCTGTAATCAAAGCTGAGATGCTCCAGCCACCTCCCCCCCGTGTATAACAGAAGCTTTGGTAACCATGGCAACAAAACAAACACAGTACACTCTGATTAATGGCTAAAATTTCTTGAAATGACCTCTAAACAAAAAGCTTTTTCTCAAAAACTGTAAAAGATATCAAACTGAAAAGATAAAGCCAGATAGCTGAATATTTTGTGAACATTTTAAAGTTTGTTTGTTGTCTCTAGGTGAAAGTATGAAGGAGCTGAAACTTTTGGGAGCAGAAGAAGAATTTAAGGATTTCAAGCATGCTCCCATTGACTTCAATGTTAAAAAAAGTGTTAAAAAGCTTAATATTTTAAAAAGTATAAATGGTAGAAAAAAAGTTGAAAAAGAGCACACCTCAGCTAGAAGAGATGAACATTTTAACAGTTGAATGGTTTTAATAGCTGAAAGTATGCAGAAGTTACGCAGAACCAAAAAACGTACGGAATAAAATTATTAAAATTAAAATTAAAAATAAATAAAATTGAATAACAATAGTGGGACTGCTAAAGCAGTCCCACTAATTAAGATTAAAAATAAATAAAATCGAATAACAATAGTGGGACTGCTAAAACATTCCCACTAATAAAGTCGAATAACAATAGTGGGACTGCTAAAGCATTCCCACTAACTAGAAAATGCATTTCCTGGGGAAAATGCATGGGAATGCTGAATAGCTAAATTGCTAAAATGGCCGCCATCAAAACTGCCCCCATCATACTGCCATCAAAACTGTCCCATCAGAATTGCCCCATCAAAATTGTCCCCATTAAAACTGCCCCATCATATTGCCACCATCAAAACTGCCCGATCAGAACTGCCCCATCATATTGCCACCATCAAAACTGCCCCATCAGAATTGTCCCATCAAAACTGCCCCATCATATTGCCACCATCATAATTGCCACCAATAAAACTGCCCCATTATAATTGCCCCATCAAAACTGCCCCATCAGAATTGCCCCATCAAAACTGCCCCATCATATTGCCACCTTTAAAACTGCTCCATTAAAATTGTCCCCATCAAAACTACCCCATCATATTGCCACCATCAAAACTGCCCCATGATATTGCCACCATGAAAACTGCCCCATCAGAATTGCCCTATCAAAACTGCCCATCATATTGCCACCATCAAAACTGCCCCATCAGAATTGTCCCATCAAAACTGCCCCATCATATTGCCACCATCATAATTGCCACCAATAAAACTGCCCCATCATAATTGCCCCATCAAAACTGCCCCATCAGAATTGCCCTATCAAAACTGCCCCATCATATTCCTCTATTATAAATCAGTACATGGTGTGTCTGTCCCCTCCCCTGGGCTCTGTATTCAGAGCTGAGATGCTCCAGCCACCTCCCCCCCTGTGTATAACAGAAGCTTTGGTAACCATGGCAACAAAACAAACACAGTACACTCCTGATTAATGGCTAAAATTTCCTGAAATGACCTCTAAACAAAAAGCTTTTTCTCAAAAACTGTAAAAGATATCAAACTGAAAAGATACAGCCAGATAGCTGAATATTTTGTGAACATTTTAAAGTTTGTTTGGTGTCTCTAGGTGAAAGTATGAAGGAGCTGAAACTTTTGGGAGCGGAAGAAGAATTTAAGGATTTCAAGCATGCTCCCATTGACTTCAATGTTAAAAAAAAGTGATAAAAAGCTTAATATTTTAAAAAGTATAAATGGTAGAAAAAAAGTTGAAAAAGAGCACACATCAGCTAAGAAAGTATGCAGAAGTTACGCAGAGCCAAAAAATGTACGGAATAAAATTAAAATTAAAATTAAGAAGATTAAAAATAAATAAAATCGAATAACAATAGTGGGACTGCTAAAGCAGTCCCACTAATAAATAAAAAAATGAATAACAATAGTGGGACTGCTAAAGCATTCCCACTAATAATCTTCTATGTCTTGTCACACCCAGGGTGCAAAATCAAATGCTCTTACCGGACCGTGATGACTGCTATTACGGCAGTCTCACTCAGCACAGGGAAATCGGTCTCCCCACAACCTTAGCGTACAGCAACCATTAGCAGCAGATGATTCCCAAGGGTATAAAACAGAAACAATCCATAGTGTAATACGTCCAAGCAGTTGGTTTATTGAATAAAAGAATTGCACTTACAAGATCGTAGTATAAAAACAGCGGAATATTGCAGCATAAAAACTTTGGTGTCTCCGTCTGTAGCCTCCACTTCCTAGGTTCGTGTAAAGCCCATCCGAGAACAAACGTGATGATGTCGTAGGCTCCTCCCTACGCTTTCGTCATGATAGGACGTCGTCTGGGGTTTGGCCAAGCATTTGATTTTGCACCCCTGATTGTAACTGCGATACAATCAGGGGTGCAAAATCAAATGCTTGACCAATCCCCAGATGATGTCCTATCGTGACAAAACGCATAGGGAGGAGCCTACGACATCATATTTGTAATTTATCATTTATTTGGATATTAGTGTTTATTCATATATTCTATTGATATACACCTAAATTTCACTCATTGGTTCACTTCACTATTTTGTGTATATAATTTAGTTATTTATGTGGATGAGACTGCGCCTTAGTTTTCTCCTTTATTTCCTTTTCACCAAATATTTTTTAAGCACTGCATCTTTTTTGTAAGTTTTAGCCTTTAACATTACATTCTATGTATTTAATATTTGCTAATGTATTGTATTAATTTCTTCATTCCATAATTACCATTATTGTAATATGCTGTGAATGTCCTCTTTGTCCTCATGCATGCTGTAAGCTTTTAATTCTCTTTTTTGTCCTTCATGCATATTTGTTTTCACTAACCTCCCCAGTATGCTATCCTGGGCCCATACACACCTAGCCTAGTCACTTAACAATGAATTTTGTCATCTTCATTTTTGTGCTTACCCTAAACATCCACTAAAATGTGTACAAATGTTATTGTTGTCCTCAAATTCAGGCAGAGTGCAAAAGGCTATTTTTTTGGGGCCCAAACTCATTTGGAACCCTCCCCCCCAAATGCTAAGTCAACTGATACCAATACTCTATCTGCTGACTTTGCAAAACCCATACACACTATACCTCATTTGTGGTCATATTTCTTGATGAATTCACCAAAGCATGTAGTGCAAGGGCCTGTCTGAATACCTTCAAATGGTACTGTTGAAAGTTTTTGTCTCCTATTATCTTGATAGGTAATTTCTGAATTTAAAAATGTGCTTCAATTTGGTCAGTGTGTATCCATATTTTTTGATAATTCTTACCTGTCCACTGGGCTGCCAATAGTGTAAGTAAGGAGGGGCTGGCCAAAGTATCACACATTATTTAGGCATTTAGCACTCATGGAAGTGGAGAGGGTTACCTGTCCAAAACATCTACCCATCCCCCACCCCACGATAACATTTTTAGAATGGGCCACCAGAGGAGGTGAGGAATCTTATAAGTTGACCTTATACTTTTGTCTTTAAATACTCATTTTAAAAAAATGTTATACTTATGTTGGCCAAGAATGTCTGTGTCAAATCTGCTCGCAATATTATGTACAAAAATAGTAATTTTTCTTTCTTGTTTGACTCCACAGTTTCCTTCCAACCCACAGGAATGGCAGGCTGTTGCTTCCCAATTCCACCATCAGTGGGAATTTCCCAACTGTGGTGGGGCAATGGGAAGCATGTGCATATTGTCCCACCACCCAACTCGGACTCTTATTATTATAATTATAAGGGCTTTAGCAGTTTAGTCATGCTAGCAGTGATGTCTGCAAATTATGAGTTCCTGTACCTTGATGTTGGGAAGAATGGCCTCAACTCGGACGGAGGAGTGATTGCACAGACTGAAATTTACCGTCAGCTACAGAATGGCACCTTAAATTTGCCACCTCCTGAGGACAATGTCGAGGGCCTCAAGTTTGTATTTGTTGAAGATGAGGCCTTTGCTCCGGGAGAACATCTTATGAGGCCCTTTCCCATGAGGATTCTCACCCCAGAGCATAGGATATGCAACTAAAGGCTGTCTCGTGCCCGAAGGGTTGTAGAGAATGCATTTCAAAAACTGTTGGTTCAGGCTTTTTCTAACAGCAATTAACCTGGCCGAATACAAGCTAAACCATGTAGTATTGTGCTGCTGCATGCTGCACTATTGCTTACACCGGAACAAATGCGGCTACCTTGCCTTACTTCCAAGTGAGGTTGACTTTTCTGTGTCTGGCCCAGCTGATCCTGCTGTGATGACGGCTCTGGAAAGTGGCCATGCTGGGTTGCCCTCTCAAACTACCCGAGATGTCCAGCAATGGTATATGGAGTACTTTGTGGGTAGAGGGGAAGTGGCTTTGCAGCAAAATGTTGCTGATCCTGAATAGGGATGAGCTTTATGTCTGGGTCGAACATGAGTTCAACTCGAAAATTGGCTGTTCGCCCGTTCGCCGAATAGCGAACAATTTGGGGTGTTCGCGACAAATTCGAAAGCTGCGGAACACCCTTTAAAAGTCTATGGGAGAAATCAAAAGTACTAATTTTTAAGGTTATTATACAAGTTATTGTCATAAAAAGTGTTTGGGGACCTGGGTCCTGCCCAGGGGACATGTATCAATGCAAACAAAAGTTTTAAAAACTGACGTTTTTTCGGGAGCAGTGATTTTAATAATGCTTAAAAAGAAACAATAAAAGTGAAATATTCCTTTAAATTTCATACCTGGGGGTTGTCTATAGTATGCCTGTAAAGTGGTGCATGTTTCCCGTATTTAGAACAGTTCGAGAGCAAAATTACATTTCTAAAGGAAAAAAAGTCATTTAGAACTACTCGCGGCTATAATGAATTGTCGGTCCCGGCAATACACATAAACGTCATTGAAAAAAACGGCATGGGATTCCCCCACAGTCCCTTACCAGGCCCTTTGGGTCTGGTATGAATATTAAGGGGGACCCCGAACCATAATTTAAAAAAAAATGTGTGGGGGTCCCCCCAAATTCCATACCAGGCCCTTCAGGTCTGGTATGGATATTAAGGGGAACCCTTTAGGTCTGGTATGGATTTTAAGAGGAACCCCACGCCAAAATAAAAAAAAATGGCGTGGTGGTCCCCACCAAAAATCCATAACAGACCCTTATCCGAGCACGCAACCGGGCAGGCCGCAGGAAAAGAGGGGGGATGAGAGAGCGCCCCCCCTGAACCGTACCAGGCCACATGTCCACAACATGGGGAGGATGCCCCCAAGTTGATGGGGACAAGGGTGTCATCCCCACAACCCTTGCACAGTGGTTGTCATGGTATGCAGATGGGGGGCTTATTTTTAATCTGGAAGCCCCCTTTAACAAAGGGACCCCCAGATCCCGGCCTCCCTGTGTGAATTTGTAATGGGGTACAAATGCACCCCTACCATTTCACAAAAAAAGTGTCAAAAATGTTAAGAAAGACAGTAGCCAGTTTTTGACAATTCCTTTATTAATGTCTTCTTCTTTCCCCGCCTCTTCTTCCATTTTCTTCTGGTCTTCCTTCAGTTTTCTTCTTCTTCCTCCATCTTGTTCTTACCCTGCTTCTTCCTCTATCTTCCTCTGCTTCTTCCTCTGGTCCTCTGCTTCTACCTCCGGTCTTTTCGATCTTCCTCCGGCTTCTTCTTCCCCTTTCCGGACGATCCGCCTCAATGGGTGGCTCCCGAAGTGTGACGCTTCTGTTTTTGTGACAGCTCTTATATACCGTATTTATCGGCGTATAACACGCACTTTTTTCCCCTTAAAATCAGGGGAAAATCGCGGGTGCGTGTTATACGCCGATCCCCTGCGATCCGAGCTGTAAGAATTTAAAAATCACTGACCGCGATTTGAAAATGGCGCCGCCGGCGCCGAAATACGCAGTGCCGGTCCTCGGCTCTTCTCGTCGGCTTTCGGTTTCACTCGAGCGCCGCCCGAACCTAGCCGAGTATACTCGGCTAGTTTCGGATAGCTCCGCTCACCGTCCGAGTGAAACCGAAAGTAAACGAGAGCCGCCGAGAAGAGCCGAGGAGCGGCTCTGTGTATTTCGGCGCCGGCGGCGCCATTTTCAAATCGCGGTCGGCGATTTTGAAGCTCACAGGCTTCAGCAAGGCTGGACTGGGGCAAGGCTGGACTGGGGCAAGGCTGGACTGGACACTGGGGAAGGCTGCACTGACATGGCTGCACTGACATGGCTGCACTAGCAAGGCTGCACTGACATGGCTGCACTGACATGGCTGCACTAGCAAGGCTGCACTGACATGGCTGCACTGGCAAGGCTGCACTGGCATGGCTGCACTGGCAAGGCTGCACTGACATGGCTGCACTGACAAGGCTGCACTGACAAGGCTGCACTGACATGGCTGCACTGACAAGGCTGCACTGACAAGGCTGCACTGACATGGCTGCACTGGCAAGGCTGCACTGACATGGCTGCACTGACATGGCTACACTGACATGGCTGCACTGACATGGCTGCACTGACAAGGCTGCACTGACAAGGCTGGACTGGGGCAAGGCTGCACTGAGAAGGCTGCAATGATGGGCATTTAAATGTAAGTTTTTTTCCCTTCAACTTCCCTCCTAAAAGTTTTTTTTCCTTAAAATTCCCTCCTAAATTGAGGTGCGTGTTATACGCCGGTGCGTGTTATACGCCGATAAATACGGTAACTGAGGGCGGGGCCACCTGGTGACCCCGCCCCCTTTGACGCATAGGGACTTCCCTATGGCTTCCCCAGTTGTGTCAGAGGGGGAGGGTTTACCCGTTTAATTAATTTAATTTATCTCTCCATTATGAACGCTAGTTTTACAAGACCGACTGCTTCCGGCTCGTCATTGGCTTCTGAGCATGTGTGTTTGTACTTTGAACTTTCGCCTGACGGACTTGTGTACACATGCTCGGAAAATCCGACAGACATTTGTTCGCGGAAAATTAGAAAACCTGCTAGCCAACATTTGTCCGCGGAATATCCGACAACAATTGTTCGATGGAGCATACTGTACACATGGTTGGATTTTCTGCCAACAGCCTGTCATCACACATTTCCCATCTGAAAGTCCGATCGTGTGTACGAGGCTTCCTGTTAGCAAAAAATGCATCACATTGAGAATTATGTGATGAAAGAAAAAACTTATAATAAAAAAATGCATCACATACAAAAAAAAGTGATGGAAAAAAAAAACTTTAGTAAATAAAAATGGGGGCATCTACACACAAAAATGTTGTGCTACACAAGTTAAAGTGATTGTAAAGGCTCGTTTTTTTTTTTTTTTAAATAACAAACATGTTTTACTTACCTGCTCTGTGCAGTTGTTTTTGCACAGGGCAGCCCGATCCTCCTCTTCTTGGGTCCCTCTTCTCCTGCTCCTGGCCCCTCCCTCCTTCCAGTGCCTCCTCAGCCAGCAGCTTGCTACAGGGGGTACCCAAGCCGAGTCAGAGCTCCATGTATCTATTCAGACATGGAGCCTGACCTGGACCCGCCCCCTCTCTCGCCTGATTGGCTTACTGACTTTGATTCACAGCCGCAGGAGCCAATGGTGCTGCTGCTTTGTCTCAGCCATTCAGGAGGAGTGTCCTGAATGGCTGAGGGGATCGTGGACACCGCTGGAGAGAGAAGGAGCTCAGGTAGGTAATGGGGAGGGGGTGGCTGGGGTGCCTGCTACACACAGAAGGTTTTTTTATCTTAATACATAGAATGCATTAAGATAAAAAAACTTCTGCCTTTACAACTCCTTCAATTATTGCTGAGGGCAATAATTCAAAATACATTTTGGCCTAAATTTATGAAGAAAGATTATTTGCAAAATTTTATAACAAACGAAGAAAAACACATTTTATTTTCCAAAACTTTTGGTCTTTTTTTCTTTATTTAGCAAAAAACAAAAACCCCAAACACACTGAGGGAACACAGTTAACCCCTTGATCGCCCCCTAGTGTTAACCCCTTCCCTGCTAGTGACATTTACACAGTAATCATTGCATTTTAATAGCACTAATTGCTGTATAATTGTCACTGGTCCCAAAAATGTGTCAAAAGTGTCCGATCTGTCCGCCATAATGTTGCAGTCCCGATAAAAATCGCTGATCACTGCCATTACTAGTAAAAATAAAATAATAATAATAAGGGCACATGCGTGGAAGCTTCCAATATGGCCACGTAAGCCAGGAGCTCCTCACTGCCCGAGCCAGCAGGCCCCAGCAAGTCCCGGATCCAAGCCAGAAGGATGCCCGCAGTTAGCGGGGATCGCCCGTGGAACACCCTCTCAACACTCCTGTGCCAGGCAGTTCGGCCCGGTGGGACCTGGGACCATAATTCTCTGCCGAGGGAATACAGGCTGAATCCAAGATGGCGGCCGCGTCTCAGCCACGAGACATGCACACAGGGGGACAGGAAGAATGCAGGAAAATCATTGCCCCAGCCACTTTAGCCTACAAACCTCAGGCAACCCCCAGCATCAAACATAATGTGACCCCATCGGCTGCCTCCACAGAATCGTTCATAGAATGATCACTGGACAACTATATGCTTTCCCCTTTGGGAACTACTCCAAACCACCTGGACACTCCAGGAGGCCCAGACTCTGACATACTCCAGAATGTAGGAGATCTATTTATGAAACTGTCTAAGTTACTTGAGAGGGGCCTATCTCAAACAGCTAACAAAATCACTAATGATATTCGCTCTGACTTCCAAAACCTGGGCTCCAGAATGGAAGCAAACGAACACAAACTTGACATTACAGTGTCCATGGCCAACCAAAACACTGACCACATCCACATTATACAGGAGCAACTAGATGTGGCCCTGAACAGGGTCGACGATCTTGAAAATCGTTTGAGGAGGGAAATATCAGGGTTAGAGGTATCCCAGAGTCTATCACAGATGTCCCATAGCAGTCCAGGACCTTAGCAATGTCCTCATCCCTGCAATAACCCCACATAAGCTGGAGTTAGGCAGAGCCCACAGATCGCTGGGTCCCCCTAGGAAAGATGGGTCCCCCAGGGATGTGGTAGTGAAACCGCACTACTCCAGCGTGAAAGAGGAGATTATGAAAATTTCATGCCAGCAATCCTGCATCTGCTTTCAAGGACATAACATCCATATCTTTGCAGACATCTCACCCATGACCATTTGAAAACGCAGAGCCCTTAAACCACTGCTAGTGATCCTCTCGCAGAAGGAAATCAAATGCTGGTGGGCTTTCCCCTTCGCTTTAAAATTTGCCTATAAAGGTAAAACCTACTCCTTCGCCACCCCTCCAAAAGAGGGCGAACGGGTGCTCCTTTTCCTGAAATTCATCTCGCAAGACCCAGCAATGGACACTTCAAACCTGCAAGCAGGATCCTCCAAACGCCCCACTACTACAAGTCTGATTTTCCCCACGTGGAAAACAAACAAAAGCAGACGATTGAAGGAATCCATGCCCACCTAATTACCGATAAGACGCTAACCCTTTCATTTCACTCCTCCAGGCCCAGCCCTGCTCGGCAACTTCAAATTGGTTCTCCTCTCAGATTCTGGAGACCCTCCTGACTCCCTTAATCTACCCTATCAGCTTTACCCCAAAGGTTTGACTTTGCACCCCCTTCCATTTGCAATCGCCATCAGCCAAGATGGTGAGACAGAAGGAATTCAGCCTAACAAGCGACTTGCTTGTGCTGCAACACTCAAAGAATCTAACGGAACCCATTTTTGACACACATCAGGTTTCCTAAAAGACAGTTCTCACCCTCCCAGGATCATGAGGAGATCGACTAAAGCAATTTTATTTCTCTTTTTTTGATTTAGGAGTCCCTCTTGGCACCATTTTCTAAAATACTTTGAAATGTGATACAATACCTAACACCTACCCTCCCCCCATCCCCTTACCCCCTCCCTTACTCCCCGATTCCCTCCCCTTCCTCCATCCCATCCCTCTCCCCCCTCCCTCTCCCTGACTTGTTTCAAATGACTATCGCTTTCCTGCTGGCTTTGATTCATTCATCGACTAACGTTACAGTTTTTATTAATGTTACAATATATGTTATCTAATGTTTTTCATATTACCAGGGATGGCTGTGGCTGGGGCAGCAGTCATGTGCCACCATCCATCTCGCAACTATGGTTTCCCCATTTTTGGGTGATGGAATGCTAGCCCACTTCGAGGGCTACAACTGTTTTTTGTACGGCGACGAAGGGAGGGACCTTTCCCCCTCCCATTGCCGCAGGCCCATGTTAGGCAAATTTGCACTTTGTTTCCCCCTCTTTTTCTTCATTCCCACTAATCTCTTTTCTCTGATTGCCAGCCCGCAGATGCCGCAACTCAACCTTTCCGCTCCAAAGTCCCAGGTCCTGCTCCAAGCCTCAATCACAATCGCTTCATCACCTATCGAAGGGGGTAAGTGATGTCTGTTTTGATATGCTCCTCTCCTCCACTTGTCATGCCAAATAACACCACGCTCCTACCCTCCCTCAGATTAGTCTCCCATAATGTCCAGGGCCTTAATTCGGCTATCAGGTGAAGAAAAGTGCTACAGGCATATCACTCCCAAAAAATAGCAGTTCTTCTGCTTCAGGAGACACATTTTCCAATACGATACTCCCCCTCCTTTCTCCATGCTCATTACCCCCAATTCTTGTTAGCAAATGCAGAGGACAAAATGAAGGGTGTAGCGACCCTATTTGCGAAAACATGTAAATTTAAGGCCCTACAGGTACACAAGGACCCCGAGGGTAGGTTTATCTTAGTAAAGGGGGTGTTAGATGACCACCTATTTTCATTCATCTCTTATTATACTCCCAATCAGGGTCAGGCAAAAATTTTTCAAATAATGTTCCAAACCGTAGGACCTCTACTGGAAGGAACAGTGATATTTGGAAGAGACTCCAATATCGCGTTTGACCAAAGCCTGGACAAATCAAAACCTCCTACTGCACAACTCACCCGCCCTACAAAAAGTAGCTCCAAGATAGCAAAACTGGTCTACCAGCAAGGTCTTGCCGACATCTGGTGGGAACTTAATCCTATTCCAGAATTGATCACATATTTATTTCTTCGATACATATACCCTCAGTGAACAAAGCCTATATTAAGGACACAGCCCTTTCAGACCATTCTATGGTTATCCTCACTTTACAAGGCCACCTCCCCAGACCCCCCTTTCACACTGGAGACTCAATGAAACTTTACTTAATGACCCTGTCAAGGTCCTAGAACTTGACAAGGTGCTGAAAGAATATTTCCTTCTCAATGGCGTAGAGGGAATCTCGGCTGAGAACTTATGGGCGGCTCATAAAGCAATGATCCAGGGAAAGCTAATTTAAATAGCATCATAAATTAAGAAAGAAAGAGCCTCGAACGTAGAGAAACTAGAGAGAGACTTCTCCGCTTTATGCAAACAGCACAAAAAAGACCCGTTAAAGGTCCAAATCGCCCAGCTAGATGCTGCTTGATTGGCTTTAAACCTTGCACTCACAGTTGAGGCCGAGAAATCCATAAGCTAGAGTAGCACAAGATTCTATCAACAGAAAGACAAGATTAGCACAATGTTAGATACTAAACTCTCTCCCAAATTCCGTACCTTCACACTCCCAAAAATCTGTTTACAGGATGGCTCCACGACCCCAAATCCCCAACTAATCCTACAATCATTTCAGACATTCTACACTAAATTATACCAGAAAGGCAACACTGCAGACGTCTCCTCCATACATTCCTTTCTAGACTACCTAAATATACCCACCCTACGTAAAGACCATATAGATATCATGGAAGCTCCAATCTTAACGGAAGATACCCTAGAGGTGATCAAAAAACGAATAGGTGGCTCAGCCCCTGGACCTGACGGCTTCTCCACTCAATACTATAAAACTTTCGCTGACAACCTGGCCCCACGTATAACAATATTTTTCAGTTCCAAAAGGAAGGGGGACCCAGTAGATACCCAACTTAATGCAGCGTTCATTTATGTAATTCACAAACCTGATAGGGACCCAGAACAAGTAGAAAACTACAGACCCATATCCCTAATTAACAATGATTTAAAAATACTTACCAAAATCCTAGCCAACAGAGTAAGCTCGTTCATCAACCAATATATCCACAAAGACCAAGCACTTTTCGAGGACGACATCCTTCTCTTCGTCACCTTCCTAATAACCTCCCTACCCAACATAAGCAAGCTTCTTGAAACCTTTGGGACCATATCAGGGCTACAGGTTAACATGAACAAATCCCAAGCATTAAATATATCACTGCAACCTCCATTGGTCAAATAGCTTAAACCTTCTTTCAAATTTAAATGGAGTGACTCCTCAATCCGATATCTAGGGATAAATCTAACCCCCAAGATCGAACAACTATACCAGGCAAACTTCCCTCCCATGTACTGCAAACTTGAAACTGACCTCCAAACTTGAACACTACACAACATATCCTGGCTAGGCAAAATTCACTCTATCAAAATGACTCTACTTCCTAGACTCCTCTACCTGTTTAGATCCCTCCCGATAGCAATTAGAAGAGATCATCTCAAATCATTTCAGTGGAAGATAATTAAATTCATCTGGGGAAGGAAAGGATACAGACTAGCCCGACGCATTCTCTACAGCCCCGAGACACGAGGGTGATTAGGTCTACCTGACCTCTTTAGATACTACCAAGCAGCTAGGCTAGGCCAACTCTCGACGGTCTACTCTAGATACAAGAAACCTGACTGGATTAGTATAGAGGGACAAGCGGTCCCAATATATACCCTGGACTACCTCCTGTGGTGCCCCCAAAAATCTAGACCCCCAATAATGTCACCTACGCTATCCCACTCCATTAAATTATGGGATGACATGAAACATCTCCCTTTGCTAACATCTGACAAAAGCCCACTAGCTCACATTTCCCATAGCCCTCACTTCAGTACATGCATGGACATCAAATCATTCCAATGGTGGCTAGACAAGGGGATGTACCGTATTGGACACTACTTCTCCATTTCTGGCCCGATCTCTTTGAAACATTGCGTAGAAAAATTGGAACTCCCAGATTCTAAGAAATTTAGATTCTTTCAGATCTCTCACTTCCTCTCCTCTATATGGAAAAACAAACTCACTCCCCCAGAGTTCACACATTATGAGCGTTGCTGTGGCCAGGCATTGGAACAAAAGGGGGGTATATCCATCATTTACACATCACTTTCGGAACCCACCTCAAAACTCCCTTACACGGAAGCATCGGAGAAAGATTTGTAGGAAACCTGGGACCTGGAGCACTGGCATAAAATGGGAACGAGAGCCTTTAAAAGTATTTTGAAGATATCTTTGATAGAAGCAAATCTGAAAGTGTTGACGAGATGGTACCTAGTTCCCACTAGACTAGCAGTAATGTTTCCCTCTACCTCCCCATTGTGTTTTAGAGAATGTCAAGCCCAGGGTTCCATGCTTCACATATAGTGGGAAATATTTAATCTTATCCAGAGAGTCTCAGGCCTCTCTGTTTCAAAATCCCCCCAAATAGTGCTGCTGAATGCCAAATTCCCAAGATTCCTCAAAAATGTATATTGTTTATGCTTCTGGGAGCGAAAATCACAAAAGCTAAGGCATGGAAGCAGCCCACGGTCTCTCTCCTGGCCTCCAAGAGAAAGATTTTGTGGATCATGTCCCCCAAGAAAAAATGGTCAGTGCAATAATGGACAAGGCGAAGAATATTTGAAGCAACATTGGAACCCTGGGCTAGACACATAGGAATCTCCCTCATCCCTGGAGTCAATGCGACATAAACAAGGTTTTAAATGCTTTAAACTGGCACCCCCTTCCCGAACCCTCGCTTTTCTTTACTTTCTTCTACCCTCTACACTTTTCTGTTATTATCATAAAGTTTAAGCTAGCAAGAATGTTTGCTCTAACTGTCTTGAGTTAGAGTATGCACCCTCACCATTATCACAGTCATAGGAGCTCACAAGCAGTTGCGATAATTTTTGAAGGAAACTCTCTGTTCAGACGAGACTCTAGCGGAAGTATGCATATTACTCTCCATTGGACTCTCATGCATTACTGGAAACTGCTGGTATTCCCGAGCTGAAAGACCAGTTTAGGCCTCCAAAGAGCACTTAGTCTATCTTTCGAACCGGTTGGTCCCTGACACAGTGTGAACCCATATGGGGTGTCAGGTCCGACGACCGATTTAAGTGCTCTTATATGTTATACCCCTGTTCACATGAAACTCAGGTAGATTCCGTAGTTTGGGGAACAATTTTTGAGTAATTTTTGTTTATTCGGTTGACTAGCCCTGGTTATTCTAGGCTCTGTCTCAATGTGTAATAGTGGCCTTAAGTTGTAATGTACTGCTTTCCAATAAATCTTTTGAAAATGAAAAAAATAAAAAATAAAACAAAATATAATAATAAAAATGCCATAAATCTTTCCCCTATTTTGTAGACGCTATAACTTTTGCGCAAACCAATTACCGTATTTATCGGCGTATAACACGCGCCGGCGTATAACACGCACCCCAAGTTTAGGAGGGAATTTTAAGGAAAAAAACTTTTAGGAGGGAAGTTTAAGGAAAAAAAAACTTACATTTAAATGCCCATCATTGCAGCGTTATCGTGTCCATCTGCAGCCTTGTCCCAGTGTCCAGTGCAGCCTTGTCAGTGCAGCTTTGCCCCAGTGTCCAGTGCAGCCTTGTCAGTGCAGCTTTGCCCCAGTGCAGCCTTGTCAGTGCAGCTTTGCCCCAGTGCAGCCTTGTCAGTGCAGCTTTGCCCCAGTGCAGCCTTGTCAGTGCAGCTTTGCCCCAGTGCAGCCTTGTCAGTGCAGCTTTGCCCCAGTGCAGCCTTGTCAGTGCAGCTTTGCCCCAGTGCAGCCTTGTCAGTGCAGCTTTGCCCCAGTGCAGCTTTGTCAGTGCAGCTTTGCCCCAGTGCAGAATTGTCAGTGCAGCTTTGCCCCAGTGCAGCCTTGTCAGTGCAGCTTTGCCCCAGTGCAGCCTTGCCCCAGTGGTCAGTGCAGCCTTGTCCCCAGTGTACATTACATGATCGCCGCCGACATACACAAGTTTAGTGTGTATTTTTAAATATGGCGCCGCGGAGTACGGAGGGACTTGGCGACGCTCGTTCAGCTGAACGAGCGCCGCCGAGAACACAGTGACTGGGCGGAGCCGAGATACACATAGCCGAGGATTCTCGGCTCTTTTCGGCTCTTCTCGGCGCCGTTCACAGTCACGCCCAGTCCCTATGATGGACATAACACAGGTCCAATGGCGGGACTGGGTGTGACTGTGAACGGCGCCGAGAAGAGCCGAGAACCCTCGGCTATGTGTATCTCGGCTCCGCCCAGTCACTGTGTTCTCGGCGGCGCTGAACTGAACGAGCGCCGCCGAGTCCCTCTGAACTCCGCGGCGCCATATTTAAAAATACACGCTATGTTAATGTCGGCGGCGATCGCTCCGATAGATCACAAAATAGCGGGGATCGGCGTATAACACGCACCCACGATTTTCCCCTGATTTTAAGGGGAAAAAAGTGCGTGTTATACGCTGATAAATACGGTAATATACGCTTATTGTGATTTTTATTACCAAAATTATGTAGAAGAATACATATCGGCCTAAACTGAGGAAAAAATTATATTTAAAAAAAAAATTGGGGATAAAAAAAGTACAAAGGGGGCGTGGCTTGGCGCCAGGCTTGGATGGAAGCACACTAGAGGAGCTCCGTAAGACACACAGCCTTACAACCTGACACCCTGCCACAGAGCCTTCAATGCCAGGCAGAAAGCCTCACAGCACCCCGCAGACACGTTCCCGCCGAGGGCATCAGCCATCCGCTGCCAGGAACATCGCAGATTTGCTGAGACAAAAGCCGGCAGCGAGTAGCAGCACGGCCGGTGCCAAGATGGCGTCGATGCAGCAGGCCGAGCTCCACGAGGAGGACTTCAGCGGTGACTCGGAATCCACTGAGGACACAGGTAGCATTAAATCCAGAGTGAACAAACCCCTGACCTATGCTGATATGTCTGGTTTTACAGCGGACATCAAATCCACATTTTCAGCCGCAATCACAGACCTGAAAACAAACCTAGTGGTTCTTACTGAAAAGCTGGCAGCAACAGAGCACGCAGGGAGGCAGAGAGACAAGGCCCTCCACAGACTTGATAAGGTCACGGTCTCCCATGCACAACATTTCATTGACATGAATAGGCATCTGGAGGACCTCAACAACAGGGGCAAGAGGAATAATATTGGGGTGCGAGGGATCCCTGAATCAGTAGAGGCGGACCAGATAGCCCCAGCCCTCCAGAGAGTCTTCAACAGCCTCCTAGACAGACAGGAAAAAACGGAGATCGAATTAGTTCGAGCACACAGGGCACTCAGGCCTAGAGGCCCTGACACTGCTCCACCACGTGATATAATATGCTGCCTCCAGAGTTTTCAATTGAAGGAAGATATAATGCGTAGAGCAAGAAGAAATGACAGGATCATCTTTAATGGAGAAACCATAACGTTGTTTCAAGACTTATCGCAGATCACTCTTAAAAACCACAGAGCTTTGCACCCTTTACTTGACAAGCTCAGGGACAGAGATCTCAGGTACACCTGGCGTTTTCCTTTTGCACTTATTGTGTCAGCGAATGGACATCAACACATACTACGCACCCCATTGGATCTCCCGGATTTCTGTGCTGGCCTAGGCCTAGACCTAGTGGAAGTCCCTGATTGGTACGCAGACTTTGTCCTACCACCGCATGACAGGAGCCCACCTCGGTCGCTATTCTCTACGCCAGAAAAGTGACTTTCTAAAAAGATGAAACAGGGCAGGCCAGGAGGTTCCAAAACAGGCACTCCGAATACGAGACCCATGTTGGACCAGGACTACGGAGAGGATTAAGGTTCGGCTGAACCCCCTATCATCAACCTTAGCGGCACGGTTCCGTTTATCTGACCACTGACAGTTTCAATTTTTGCAATTTCTCCTGTGGAACTTTCCATATTTCTTTTTTCCTTTTTGTTCGGTCCCCCATCCAGCACCTGAACAGTTCAAATTTGGGAATCTAGTCGGGACTGGTGATCTTTTGGGGAATTAGAGAATACTGGGGGTCACCTGTCAAAGTCCCAATTGCAAAATGTGAATTGTATAGACATTTTATGATATTCATCATTAAGTTCTGGACCTAATGGCGCTTCACTGGGTAAGCGGATATGGGTGGTCACGACACTTTAGAGGTGATGACCACGTGGAGTGATAAGATAGAATTTCAGTTACATGCTTTAGGTGGCGGTGGGGGGATTGGATGTCCCACAGTTGGGGGGCAGGGATCTCCTGACCGATAGGGTGAATTAATCATATACCTATAATATTTTATCTTTAAGGTTGTGTGCTACTTGGAGGCACGGTTTACCAGTTATATTTTTAGTGTAAATTTTTCTTTTTGTTTTTTACCTCAGTATACCATTCTTATTTTTGCTCACATACCAGGCGGCCGCTTTCCTTTGTCCCACAAAGTGATCTGGTCACACTTATAGTACACCAGATTCACTATAACTCTCTGGATAGGGCCCTATCTAGAGGTTGACCTAAGCTCTCTCACTTTTACTACTTTCTATCTCTTCTTCTAGACCTTTGACCAATCACGTTATCCGCTCATAGGAATACTCTAACAGTGTTTTAGTGTTTATTTCAGGCACACAGATTACAGCACCACTTCTGAGTCTGCATCATGGCCTATTCATTCCTAGGACGCAACCCCACGGTGATTTCACACAATGTGCAAGGGTTGAACATCCCTGAAAAGCGAACTACGCTACTCAGAGAAATCAAAAAAGGTAAACCACACTTTTTATTGCTGCAGGAGACACATTTTAAGACCGGTACCCAGGCTCACCAACTCAACCTTCACTAGGGCATTTCATGCCACCAATGATCAGGCAAAAACAAAAGGGGTCTCAATTTTAGTTTTAGTTAAAAAAATGCGCCTTTTGAACTGACAGAACAATTGACAGATACAGAAGGCAGGTATATCTTCTTGAAAGGGAAGTATGGGGGAATACCCATCACCATAACAAATGCTTATTTCCCGAATAAGGCCCACTTAACTTTCTGTAACCAGATGGTTCATCAGTTACAAGAATTCTTATTAGGGCGTCTGATACTGGGAGGGGATTTAAATGTCACTCTGAATCCCCTGACAGACACCTCTACAGGAGTTAACGGTATCAGATACAAGACACTGAAAGGCATTAAAAACCTTCTCCACTCACTCAAGCTGATAGACTCATGGAGATTCCTAAACCCGACAGGTCGTGACTATACGTTTTACTCAGCCCCTCATGAGAAATACGCGCGGCTAGACTACCTTTTTATATCACAAAATGATCTTTCTGTACTCACAGAGGCTTGCATAGGCTCACAATCCATATCAGATCATGCACCAATAGCTTTAACATTAGATTTGACGAAACTGCCACAAAAATCCCAGACGTGGAGACTCAACTCCTCCATAATCTCGGATCCTACTCATATATCTAAACTGAGGGAGTCACTGAGAGAATTTTTTGACCGCAACAACACACCTGGGATGGACCCGCTAACGCTCTGGGAGGCCCACAAGTGCACTTTGAGGGGGGAACTGATCTCGATAGGCTTACAGCGGAAAAAACTAAGAGAGAAAGAGATTACACACTTGATAGATTGCATTCGCAATCTACAATCTCTACACAAACAATCCCTGTCGGTCATCACGTCCACTGAATTACTAAACACCAGGAAGACTCTGCAGAAACTCTTTGACACGAAGGCCAAGCGCTTCTTGTTTTTCAAGAAAAAGATTTATTATGAGGAGGGTAACAAACCTGGTAGGACATTGGCCAGGGCTCTGAGAGTACACACACATAACACCAACATCTTGGGCATTAAACGAGCAAATGGCGCGTTGGACGTCTCTACAGAGTCAATTGCAAAACATTCCATGCTTTCTACACCGATCTCTATAATTTACCACAACAGCACAGACTGCCAGGAATGACAGGGGACAGGTCCCAGATCATACGAGATTACTTGGACAAGAGTGGCCTCCCTTCATTGGAGGACATAGAAGCCAATACCCTTGAATGCCCAATAGATACAACTGAGATCAGACTTGCCATTAAAAACCTGAAACTAGGTAAGAGTCCGGGATTTGCTAACTGACCCCTTGGCGGCAGCCTTGAACTCCATGTCTGATTCTAGGGAGATAACGCCAGACCTACTCTCGGCATTCATAACGGTCATACCAAAAGTGGGTAAGGACCCCTGTGAATATGCAAGCTATCGTCCTATATCCTTGTTGAATATAGACGTAAAAATTTTCGTAAAAATAATTGCCAACAGATTGAGACCCTTCCTACAAAAACGAATTGGTCCAGAACAGGTAGGCTTCATGCCTGGACGCGAGGCGAAGGCCAACGTCATTAAATCTCTGTTACTAATACACAAGACTAGAGCCAGCAAAATCGAGGGCCTTCTCCTATTCACTGATGCGGAGAAGGCCTTCGACTGAGTAGCTTGGGACTGCATGCTGGACACTTGCAGACATGTGGGTTTGGGCTTGAGGATGTTGGTTTGGATTTCAGCACTATATCAAAAACCCACAGCAAGATTAAAAATTAATGGTATACTTTCAGAGAGAGTTCATATTGCAAACGGCACAAGACAGGGGTGCCCCTTGTCCCCTCTCTTGTTCATACTGTCCCTGGAACCATTTATCAGACAGATCCACACAAACCCCTCTGTAAGGGGATTGCAGGTGAAGCACCGGGAGTTCAAGGTTGCCGCCTATGCCGACAACCTATTGTTCTTTATATATAGGTCCCATATTACTCTCCCCAACCTCATCAAGGCTTTTGAACATTATGGTTATGTCTCCAATTTAAAAATAAATTATTCTAAGTCAGAAGCCATGAACATATCACTTTCAAATCACTCACTTACCTCAGTCATGGATAATTCCCCTTTCAAATGGGACCCTAAAAGATCAAAACTTTCCTCCATTACTGAAAGACATTGACAGGGACCTACACAACTGGCACACAGGAACCTTTTCATGGTTTGGTTGAGCAGCCATTATCAAAATGACCGTCCTAACCAGGCTTCTTTACCTAATACGTACATTACCGATCAGGTTGCCACCCAGTATGTTTAGGACCTTAAGAGCACTGTTTCTGAAATTCATTTGGGCGCACAAAAAAACAAGAATCAAATTCGAAAACCTTAGAAGCGGGGGGCTGGGAGTACCCAACTTAAGAGATTACTATCTGGCATCGCATATCGCGAGGATTATAGACTGGCACTGCCACCGAGACAGTAAAGATTGGGTGAAGTTGGAGATATATCTCAACTCCACTCCACTATCTTTTGCTCCCTGGATACAATGGACTGCCTACCCTGATGACCTAAAGCAACATCCTTTAACAGGAACCACTCTAAAACTGATTCATGAGTTACCTAGAGGTACAGGGATCACGTCTGCACTAGGCCCATTAACACCGTTGAAAGACAACCCAGAGTTTACCCCAGGGATGGACAACCCTCACCTCAGGTCACCCCTCAATGATAGACCACGTCTGGCTGGCGATTGCTACCGACAGTCTAAAATAAAGGATTTCCAGGTCCTAAAAAGGGACAATAACGTGACAGACTTACCCTTTTGGGTTTACTTACAAGCTAGAAGTTATCTTAAGGATAATCACAAGGTAGGAGACTTTTCCAGACCCCTGACGGAATTTGAGTCGGTGTGCCACATAGGTGAGCCGGTCAGTAGAACAACCTCAATTACATACGCTTGGTTACAGGATGCAAGAGACCAGCGGATGACAGACTCAGAAGGAGGTGGTCTGATACCTTACAGACAAACATAACACCTAAACAATGGAAGAACGCTTGCATTTTATCGCATAAGTGCTCCATCAGCACCAAAGTGCAAGAAACAGCATATAAACTGATGACACAATGGTACTTAACACCAGTGAAATTAAACAAATGGTATCCACAAGCATCGGACCGCTGTTGGAGATGTCTGGAGGAGAGTGGTTCTCTGTTGCATATTTGGAGGCAATGCCCACTGATTGCCAGCTGTTGGAACAAAGTCCTAGAACTAATCAAATTGATAATGGAGATGACTCTAACCCCTGATGCAGCTTGTTGTTTACTGCAAACCTCAAATTGGTCTCTAAAAAAATACAAGCGTTCTCTCACAAGACACCTTCTAAACGCTGCTAAATCGCTCATTCCAATTCATTGGAAATCCCACCGAGTACCAACAGTCACTGATCGGCTACATAGGGTTGCAGAATTCTATGAGGTGGAAGACACCCTCGCTCAATCCAACGAACAGGTCGAAAGCTTTCATGAGACCTGGACACTTGTATATACAACAGTAGATTCCCACTGGATCTAAACAGCCGGATAACGTGGTTGGTCACCCACCGAAATAACTCTGAATATAAATTGGTCATAAAATCTTTCTCTTCCTTGCTACTTTCGTCTATCTTTTTCTTAGAGCTGGCAAACAAATCAGATTATCCCCTCTACCAACTTACATTTGAGATGAACAGGTCTAGACATTGTGAGGTGTGATAGACAGGGTTCATTAACTCTGTGACATCATTATGCTAATGATCACAATTGACATTATGGAAATTATCTTTATAATTTGTTATACACAATGTTCCTATAGATCTATTGTAAACTTATGTCGACTAAATATTATTCTGTAAGGTTATTGGAAATCATTATGGTTTCTCTGATTTGTACTGACTTTTCAACATCTGAATAACTTTTTCTTGATGTAAAAAAAAAAAAAAAAAAGTACAAAATATTGTGTTTTTTTCTAAATTGTCGCTTTTTTTTGTTTATAGCGCAAAAAATAAAAATCACAGAGAAGATCAAATACCACCAAAAGAAAGCTCTATTTGTGGAAAAAAAAGACGTCAACTTTGTTTGGGTATAGCGTCGCATGACCACGCAATTCTCAGTTAAAGCGACGCAGTGCCATATCACAATAAATGGCCTAGTCATTGAGCAGCCAAATCTTCCGGGGCTGAAGTGGTTAAATACCACCAAAAGAAAGCTCTATTTGGATAAAAAAAAGTGATAACAATTTTCTATATGTACAGTGCTCCATGACTTTTGGGGTGAAAGTGACCGGTAATGGTTAAAAAGGAGAGGCAAGGCAGATTTTATACATCAAACCACACCACACAAATCTCAAATAACCCATCTGTACAGGTGGATACTTTGCCAAACAGTGAAACTGTGCAAATCCAAACAGAAAAAAGCCAGGGCATGCATTGTCTACCCCCCCCTTGTCCCTGTACCCTCTGTACTCCAATCCATGATAACCAGCCCTCTCTATTCACATTTAAATTAATTTTCTTAGGTTGCTGGGTACTCACCCTTTCTCTGAATGCCACTGTTCACTATGTGGCACATGGTGACCACATGTAGAAGGATGAGAGGCAAAAGAAGACGGACTTCCATCTCCACGGCAGTGTGAGCTCTGACCACTGATATAAAGAAAAGCTGATGCTTAAGCTTTATACTGTAGAGGGGTTGAGTGCTTCGATCATCATTGGAGGAAATGAATTCTAAAGATAATATCTCAGAGATGTACACATTTCCTGGTGGTCATAACTGGTTGCTCTTAGATTGTCACAGAACATGGTTATTGCATGTTTCTCAATACCCCTGATATTAGCTAACTAATCAATAACATAGACAACTTTAACCTCTACTACAATAGCTCAAAAAACTATAGTCTGTTGTAAGTCCCAAACTCAAATTTAGCCCTTTTTAAAGGAAACTGATGGAACATCCCATGACCTGATTCTGATTCTTGGTGACGGTGACACCTTCACCCCCTCCTTCTCAATGGCCCTATTCCAGTGAGTCATCATCTGAACAACCAGTCTCTCCTGAATGACCGAATGCAATGGCTTAGACAAATTGCTGCTATTCTGTTTTGCAGGTGGTATGCCTGAGGTATAGGAGCTACACTCAGTGGAATCACTAGGGTTGGTGTCACCTGGTGTGGTAAAATATGGTTTCATTCCCCTAATAATTATTTCCCATATGACACTGCACATAATGACAATAGTAGTGCCCAGTACAGACCCCTCAGTAGAGGAACCCCCCTTCCCCAGTACAGACCCCTCAGTAGTACAACTTCCCCTTTCCCCCAGTACAGACCCATCAGTAGTAAAACCCCCTTACCCCCTGGCACAGACCCCTCAGTGGTAGAACCCCACCCTTACCCCCAGTACAGACCCCTCAGTAGTACAACCCCCTTACCGCTTGGTACAGACCCCTCAGTAATAGGACCCCATCTTTACCCCCAGTACAGACCCCTCAGTAGTACAACTTCCCCTTTCCCCCAGTACAGACCCATCAGTAGTAAAACCCCCTTATCCCCTGGTACAGACCCCTCAGTGGTAGAACCCCACCTTTACCCCCAGTAAATATCCCTCAGTAGTAGAACCCCCTTACCCCATGGTACAGACCCCTCAGTAGTAAAACCCCACCTTTACTCCCAGTACAGACCCTTCAGTAGTAGAATCCTCACTTTCCCCAGTACAGACCCCTCAGTAATATAACCCCCCCACCCTTTTCTCCCAGTGCAGATGCAGTGCAAGTCTGTGTCCCCCTTCAAGACTGATGTGAGTATGATTTCCTAGACTGATTCATCTGTGATCCAATGTCATGCAGGTAGAGGACGGTGCAGAACAGAAATGGGGGAGTAGATGAGACTCTCAATACTCTCATCCAAAGGCATCCTAGCCCAGCAGTGCCCACAGCCTGGGCACAGTGTGAGCCCAGCTATGAGAACAAGGTGAGCAGGGACAGGGTAGGGATCTACTGTGGCCAGTATACCAGCGAATCTGAGAGAATTGGCAGGTAGGGGTGAATTCAACAGCATGCAGAATCTAGGCACAGAGCGGGCTGATTGGAGGAATATAAACATAATACTGACAGAGCCACGATGCTGGGACATATCGCAGTACATGTGTCTGAAAACATGGGCAATGGCAACTATAATAATGGAACCAGAAGCCTATAATGAGGCACCCTACTGTCCGTGGGTCCTTGGGTAGTGCCCAAGTGCTGTATGGTCAGTCCACCCCTCTGGCGGTGTCACCCAAGTGTGGTCCATACCTCCCACGTCCCCATAACGACAACACTGGCTACATTGGTTGCAGAGATTCTGTCATCTCTGAAATGGAAGGCCCAAAGGGGGCCAACTCTATACCATCTTGTACCAGGAAAGATCATGTGTAACAACAGTACCAACCTGCTGTCTGCACTTCAGCAGAGAAAATTCACACTCATGCCTTTCCTTACACACATTTTCAACCTGGTAGTGCAGCAGTTCCTAGTTAGGTATCCTGATATACATAATCTTCTGAGACAGGCCAGAAATGTATGTAGGCACTTTAGGTGGTCATACCCAGCCAGTGCTCTGCTGTCTGACATTCAATGGCAGCACAAACTGCCTGCACAAAATCTATTGTGTGATAGACCCACAAGCTGGGATTTCAACCAGGTCATTCTGCAGTAGCTGCACTCATTATGCAACAAGTATTTCTATGAGTATTGAAGCCAAATCAGTGGCTTCTCACTCAGGACATATGTACCAAATTGTCACCATTTGAAGAGGCAAACACGTAAACTATGGTGATGCGGGAATCAGTGACCCTATCCCTGTATTATTACTGCTGGAACACATGTTGTGTGGTGCAACAGACCAAGCACTGGAGGCACAGCAGCAAGGAAAGTGAAGGACTTGCTTGTGTCTCAGGGCCCCGCTTTATCCTGATTCTGTCCCTGTGAAGGAACACTAGGTACAGGAGGATCATGAACAGGAAGGGGGTTGCAGTCAATTGTGGAGGAGGATAGGGATGCCGTCTGGGTTTTGAATGATGTGCCCGGGTTTCCCTCGGCCTGAGACCCGGACACCAGTGCTGCCGACAGAGGGTACCATCGCACCTCCTGTAGGGGCCCCAGCAGGGGAATTGAATCGGCGGTGCGGGGGTCAATTACAGAGGAGACAAAGGGGAAGGGATACAGAGGCCCCAGTTAGCCGCTGGTGCAGTCGTTTTTCTTAAATTAAATGTTTAAAAACAATCTGTATTGCACTCACACATGTGACAGAGCGGTAGGCATAGATCACAGTCTGTAAAGTCCACTTCCAGCATTCTCCCGATCCACGCTGCTGTGATCACTGAATCACGCTGTGACCAATCAGAGCATTTTGAAGGCTTAACCACGCCTCCATCATCAGAGGCTGACCATTCACTGGAGTTTCCTTTGAGTTTTCTCTGTTGGATGTGATGACGTCCTCGCCAGGCACAGGTTAGGCTGCATTGTATATCACAGACAAGCTGCATTTTATATCACAGGTCAGGCTGCATTTCACGAGCACTGGTAAATATTTTAGTACACCATTTGGTTCAGAATATTTTTTTTCTTGTTTTCCTCTTCTAAAACCTAGGTGCGTCTTATGGTCAGGTGCGTCTTATGGAGCAAAAAATACGATAGTTAGGTACTTGAGATAAAAATTGTGTATAATCATGTGTGTGTAGCTGTGAGCAGACATATGCCCAGCTCATCATCTCATGTAAGTGTGTCTGTGTGTGTGTGCATGAACTCACCGTGTCTGACCCCCTTAGAGATCCCTATAGAAAACTTTGGTTTCCACAAAAAGAGCAGCTACAACCCTCCACCTTCTCCTAAAATGAACTGGTTTAACCACTTACCGACCAGCCGCCGTGCTTTTACTGCGGCAGTCTGGCTCTCCTACATGAACCAACGTACCCGCCCGAGATCGTTGTGCACAGAGGCAGAACAGGGATCTGCCTTTGTAAACAAGGCGATTCCCCATTCTGTCAGATGACATGACAGAGATCTTCTGTTCCCAGCCATCAGGAACAGCTATCTGTGTCATGTCTCTGTAAGCCCATCCCCCCTACAGTTAGAACACACCCAGGGAACACAGTTAACCCCTTGATCGCCCCCTAGATTTTATGGAATTTTGTTTATTTATTTATTTTTTAATAGTAATGTCGGCGATCTGCGATTTTTAGCGGGACTGCGACATTGCGGTGGACAAATCTGACCCCAAATTACACTTTTTGGGGACCTTGTGGTCAGATTTTCTCCGCCGCAATGTCGCAGTCCCACTAAAAATCGCAGATCACCGCCATTACTAGTAAAAAATAAATAAATACATATATAAAAGTCCCTAAAATCTATCCCGTAGATTGTAGACGCAATAACATTTGCGCAAACCAATCAATATATGCTTATTGCGATTTTTTTTTCCCCAGAAATATGTAGAAGAATACGTATTGGCCTAAATTTATGACGACATTTTTTATTTCTTCTTGAATATGTATTATAGCAAAAAATAAAAAATATACCGTATATACTCGAGTATAAGTCGTTCCGAGTATAAGTCGAGGCCCTAATTTACCACAAAAAAAATGGGAAAAACTTATTGACCCGAGTATAAGACGAGGGTGAGAAATGCACAGCTACTGTAAGTGGAAAAGAGGGTCAACAATGCCCATTTGCAGCATCACTGTGCCCCTTTGCAGCCATAGGTCCCCTGAACTTCAAACTCGGTAGTTAAGGGTTTCTAGATGCCCCCTAGCTGCAGCCAAAATTTGGGGTCTCTGAACCCAAAGGGTCCGAAATGACATTGCTGCAAATGGACACAGTTGCCTGAATTTGGGGCCCTGTATCTTGGGGCCACTTAGTGCTAAGAACCCCAAATTTGGTGTGCAAACACAGTGGAAATAGCACCATAAAATTTCCAAAGCTGGTGTTCCTAGCACCAAATGGCCCTGAGATATGGGGCCCCAAAGTCGGTTCAGAAAATGTCAAGCACTTTTCTGCAGCAGAAAATGACATTTTCTGAACCGATTTTGGGGCCCCGTATCTCGGGGTCACTTAGTGCTAGGAACTTCAGCTTTGGATATGTTTGCAAACCAAATTTGGGGTTCCTAGCACCAAGTGGCCCTGAGATACGGGGCCCCAAAGTCGGTTCGGAAAATGAAATTTTTTGCTGCAGAAAAGTGCTTGACTCGAGTATAAGTCGAGGGGGGCACTTTCAGCACAAAAAAATGTGCTGAAAAATTCGACTTATACTCGAGTATATACGGTATATATTTTTCGAAATTGTCACTCTTATTTTGCTTATAGCACAAAAAATAAAAAACGTAGAGGTGGTCTAATACCACCAAAAGAAAGCTCTATTTGTGGGGGAAAAAATGACAGCAATTTTGTTTGGGTGCAACGTTGCACGACCGCGCAATTGTCAGCTGAAGCGATGCAGTGCCGTATCGCAAAAAATGGCCTGGTCATTAAGGGGGCAAATCCTCCGGGGCTGAAGTGGTTAGTTACTTCTGCTGGGCTCTTTTGTACCTTTATAAGTTCTCCTCCTCCAAACAGCTAAGAAAGTAATTCGTTCCTAGACTCAAAATACCTTGGAATGTTCAAGATCAGTAGGCTGTGGGGGAAGGGAATAGAAGTTCATGCTTGCTTTAAACATTATTCACATCATTAAACTATTATTATTAGTCACATAGTCTGTAAAGTCATGCACTTGGGGGCTAAGAATATGCATGCATTATACATAGATTTTTTTTTTAACATTCCCCTTCCACTGACTTCAATGTGGTTTTGGCACCTAAACTTTAGCCATGTTTTCTGAACCCAGCTTGAACTAAACCCAAGTATGTTTAGCTCATCACTACTAGACATAGGGGTTGATTTACTAAAAGCTTGGAAGTGCAGTCACTGTAGATCTGAGGGGGACACGCAAGGAAAATTAAAAACAGCATTTTTGCTTGCACATGATTGTGCCCTCAGATCTACAGCAACTGCACTTCCAAGTGCACTTGCAGTGCATTTGTAGTGCAAAGTGGATTTGCCTTTAGTAACCCTCCCTGCTACATAATTACATAGCTAGTCAGGTTGAAAAAAGACATAAGTCCATCTAGTTCAACCAATTAAAAAAAAAAATCTAAGCAAGGGACCAGGAAGCCATCTGCCGCGTCCTTAACAAGTGATGAGTCATCAGCAGTCAGTGGGGTTCTCCGCTGACAGGTGACTGTAGAAAAACAAGAAATTTCCGGCAAAACAAAAATTGCAAAAAAAAACGGCTTCCCCCCCCTCCCCCAGGTCCATACTAGGCCCATTGGGTCTAGTATGGATTCAGAGGGGACCCCCCATGCCAAACTTAAAAAAAAATGGCCTGGGGTCCCTCCCAAAATCCATACCAGACCCTTATCCGAGCATGCAGCCTGGAGGTCAGGATAAGGGGAGGACGAGCGAGCGCCCCCCCCCCTCCTGAACCTTACCAGGCCACATGCCCTCAACATGGGGAGGGTGCTTTGTTTGTTGATGGGGAAAAGGGCCTCTTCCTGACAACTCTGGCTGGTGGTTGTCGGGGTCTGCAGGCAGGGGGCTTTTAGGAATCTGGAAGCCCCTTTAACAAGGGGTCCCCTAGGTCCACCCCCTATGTAAATGGGTATTGGGTACATCCCATTGGGACCATTGACATTTATACAGCGATCAATGCTATAAATAGCCACTGATTACTGTGTAAATGTCACTGGCAGGGTAAAGGTTGACACTAGGGGGCGATCAAGGGGTTAAATGTATTCCCTATGTGTGTTCTAACTGTGGGGGAGATGGGCTGCCAGTAGGGATGAGCTCGATGTTCGGGTCGAACATAAGTTCGACTCGAAAAAAGGGGGTTCGCCTGTTCGCCAAACAACGAACATTATGGGGCATTTGCAGGAAAGTCGAGCACCGCAGAACATCCCATAATGCACTGCAAGATCGCTTTGGCCAATCCCAGCGCCCTCTGCTAAGAGAGCCATAATTGGCCAAAAGCAGGGTGCCTTTGGCCAATCATGGCTCTGAGCCCACACCCCACACTATATAAGGCTGCCTACACAGCGGCCCTGTGGACAGAGAGATAGTGTGATTTAGATAAAGCAGGCAGATTATTTAGTTAGTAGCAGTGCATTTGAGATATATATATATATATATATATATATATATATATATATATATATACATACAGTCAGTTTAGTGTGTATATATATATATATATATATATATATATATATATATATATATATATATATATATTGTGAGAGTGAGAGCCCCTGTCTCAGTGAAAATGTGTGTAAAATGGACACAGGACTCTCAAAGAAGCAGTTTGAGAAGTTCCAGCAAAAGATTGGTGAACAGAGAAAACTATGCTTTAAGTTTTCTCTAGATTTTGTAAGTCTGGATTGGGGCTGGAAACTTGAAGACTTCAAAGATCATTGGGAGGGATGGGGTCTTCAGTCATGTGTCCAGGTTTTCCAGAAGCTCTGCAGGTTGTGTGTGTGGTCCAGGTGCACACACCCGTTATAAGGCAGAGCTGAGCATAGCTTAATGTGTGTTGGAGCAGTTTCTGCAGACAGGAAGAAGGTGTGCTACCGTTTAAGAACCTAGGCAACATCCTTCAGATGGCACTTCATGTGGGAGAGATTCCAGGTCAGTGGAATGAGAGAGTTGGGGAGACCATAGCTGGGACAACTGGAAGAGAGAGTCTTGGGGACCAGAGGGGACCGTGAGTGTTGGAGGAGTGTGGAAGCCTGGAGTGTCAGGAGAGCCCCTTCCTAGAGGCCAGGAGTAGGCCTGTGCAGCTGAGCTGAGCAATGCCTTAAGAGCCTGGTGGATTGGCATTTTTCAGTGGTTTTGGGAGAAGAACCCCTGTGTGGGAAACCAAACACGTGTGTGAACTTTCATCTTTTTGTTACTTTCAATAAAAGTGGGCTACCACGCCCTTAAGCCTTAGTTCCTGTTGGCTGTGAACTCACTTAAAACACCTCTAGACATCCCCTGTGTGTGTGTGTGTGTGTGTGTGTGTGTGTGTGTGTGTGTGTGTGTGTGTGTGTGTGTGTGTGTGTGTGCAGTAGGGATGAGCTTTATGTTCGGGTCGAACATTGCCTGTTTGCCGAATAGCGAACAATTTGGGGTGTTTGCGGCTAATTTTAAAGATTAATATGCAAGGTATTGACATAAAAAGTGTTTGGGGACCTGAGTCCTGCCCCAGGGGACATGTATCAATGCAAAACAAAGTTTTAAAAACTGCCTTTTTTTCTGGAGCAGTGATTATAATAATGCATTAATTTATATATATATATATATATATATATATATATATATATATATATATATATATATATATATATATATTTTAAGTTTTGGTTTGGGGTTCCCCTTAATATTCATACCAGACTGTGGGGGAATCCCATGCTGTTTTTTTTCAATGACTTTTATGTGTATTGCAGAGACCCGACAATTCATTAATAGCCGCAAGTACTTTTAAATTACTTTTTTTTTTTTTTTTTTCGTTTTAGAAATGTCATTTTGCTCTCAGGAAACATGCGCCACTTTACAGGCATACTATAGACACCCCCTAGGTACGAAATTTAAAGGAATATTTAACTTTTTTATTGTTTCACTTTATTAAAATCACTAGTCCCGAAAAAATGTCCGTTTGTAAAACTTTTTTTGCATTGATCCATGTCCCCAAACACTTTTTATGAAAATAACTTGCATATAAGCCTTAAAAATTAGCACTTTTGGGAGTGCGCATGCGCGAGAGCTCCATCATGGCTGCTTGAGCCAAGAGCTCCGCTCCACCCCGGACCGCCGAGCCGCACACCAGCCGCCTCAGCCCTATAGCGGGCTAAACATTACTACTCCCAAGTAGGGGAACATCCCGGGAACCGGTAGGAATGTCTGGGCCCCCGACGAGACGCGATCTCGGCCCCCAATTCGCCTCAGTCAGCGCGGACGGGAGTCCCAAGATGGCCGCCGTCACGGACGGACCGACACAGCAGGCAGGCATCCACTCCAGGACCCAGGAGCACAGGCCAGTACTTTCTCTCCCGACCCTGTCCTATGCTCAGGCAACACAGGGACCCCCCCAAACACCCCATGTATACCTGCAAGGCCATACGAAGCTCCAGGCCGCAGCAAAGGCCTCCACTGAGACCCTGAGCCTCACACAACAGGAGCTATGCTCTCAGGTCCTCCCTGCACAGGCCCATCCTCCATCTTCACTCTCCCAGCAACCAAGCTTCTCAGTAGCTGACTTCACTACAATGCAGGAAGACATGTTTGCTAAATTCTCATCCCTGCTAGAGAAAGGTCTGGCTAATACAGCAAATCAGATTACCAGTACTATTAAAGCGGACCTGTCCAATTTGGGCGCCAGAATTGAAGCCATTGAGGACAAAGTGGAATGCACAGCCGCGAGAACCAACCAAAACTCTGCACACCTCATGACCATTCAAGATCAATTAGATGTTGCCCTTTCTAGGATCGACGAGCTCGAAAATCGGTCCAGAAGGTATAACTTTCGGATCAGAGGCCTCCCCGAAACTTTTTCGGACATCCCCTCCACGGTTCAGGACATTATTGCAGCCCTTATTCCTAACATACCCCCCCAACGTCTTGAACTAGACAGAGCACACAGGTCTCTTGGTCCCCCTAGACAAGATGGATCCCCAAGGGACATAATTGTCAAGCCGCACTTTTTTGCGGTTAAGGAAGAGGTCATGCGGCAATCCCGACAAAACCCGAAGCTACTACACCAGGGTCACCAGATCCAGATTTTTGCTGATTTATGTGTAATGTCCAAAAGATTTTCAATGATTTTGTTTTATGAGTGTTTTAAATGAGATATCCCATGCATAATTAGCGGAACGGGGACGTGAGGTGTGCGCATGAGCAATGCACGGCCGAATGGGCGTCAATTAGAAGCAAATATAAGGGGTGAATGACAGCCTGCACAGTCAATCCCATGATTAAGTCTACCTATGACGAAACATGTCGGGGGCGTGGCTGTGAGACGTGACACACAGCGCAGTTGAACTACACAGGAATCAGGAAGTTTTAGTGGAAGGAGGAGTGGAGGAGAGCTGAAGGGAGGGTGAGATTGCAGTGATACTGCAGCCCAGAGAAAGCACACCTCGGGTCCGCCGTGACCACCAGTTGTTTATTATTTGAGTTACACCTGTTTGAAGATTGCTTGAAGATTGATGTGATCCACAAATGATTTCTGCTGTTTTATCCTTTGTACAATGTGAGTGCATCAGTTGAAGGTTGCAGTGGTTTTAATAAATAGTTTTGCTGGTTTACACTATTGGAGCATTTTATTTTCTTACATGTGGATCCATATAACAACTATCCTCCTGGACACGTATCTTGCCATTTTTTACACCTGAGTGTGGTAAAACTTGCGTTTTTTGCCTTGCATGAAAGTGCTGGCATTGTAACTTGGTGAGTGCATTTCTGGAGGGTGTGATTCACTGAGCACAGGGGTGAGGTGGAAGACACACGAAGACACTTAAATGTATGCAGCTGATTTACACTGGATGTGATCACAAGCAGTTCCTCTTGGATGGATCTGATTTATATGGACTGTCATTTAATGTTTTGAGATGTCACAGCATGGAATGCAGTGATTTCACAGAGTGTTTCACGTGAATGTCACAATTATTCATTTAATGTGTGTTATTTGTTACGTGCAGCACAAAACACAGTAGGAGGGTTCCACCACTATTGTGCTATACACAGTTTTTTGGTTACACTTGTTACGTGCAGCACAAAACACAGTAGGAGGGTTCCACCACTATTGTGCTATACACAGTTTTTTGGTTACACTTGGTACGTGCAGCACAAAACACAGTAGGAGGGTTCCACCACTATTGTGCTATATACAGTTTTTCGGTTAGACTTGTTACGTGCAGCACAAAACACAGTAGGAGGGTTCCACCACTATTGTGCTATACACAGTTTTTTGGTTACACTTGGTACGTGCAGCACTAAACACAGTAGGAGGGTCCCACCACTATTGTGCTATATACAGTTTTTTGGTTACACTTGTTACGTGTAGCACAAAACACAGTAGGAGGGTTCCACCACTATTGTGCTACACACAGTTTTTTGGTTACACTTATTTATATTTGAAGCGCCCCATATTTATTCCATGTGCCTCTAGGGGAGTATTGGGCTAGCAGTGGCATGGTGGAGTAAATATTTTGCCAGATTTTTGCTGACCTCGCCCCCACGACTATCCAAAGACGGAGGACGCTAAAACCCCTCCTCACGGTACTCTCTCAACGGGATATCAAATACCGCTGGACCTTCCCCTTTGCAGTAAAGTTCACTATCCAGGGCAGGACCCACTCCTTTGCAAGCCTTCAGGAAGGTGAAAGACTGTTCCTCGCCCTCAGGCTAATCTCCCAGGAAGCACCAATGGACTTTTCGTCTTCTTCCTCGGGCTCCACTAAACGTCCTCCTCCAGGCAGCCCTGTATCTCCACTCTGGCTAAAGGGACCTTCCAAGAAGAGCAAGGACGGGAGACCGCCCTAAGGACCCCTTCTTGTACCTTATCCCTTCAGTCTCGGCAGAGGCATCTTTGGGCCGACTTTTCCCCCCCTGTTGATGGAGCAAGTGCTCCAAATCCTCTCACGTCTTATGGACATGAAAAACCACACATCCAGGTTCTCATCGAACTTCACGGCCTCACACAACGTTTTCTACTTCCAAAAGTTGCTTAGTTAACGGAGACCTGAAACAAACTCTTACCACTCGTTCCTTCATCTTCTCTCCCTCACGATCCAGCTAACATTTTCAGAGGAAGTAGCCTTCCACAGAGTATTAGCTCCTCTATGAAGTTCTCGGTTTCTTGAAGACAAAGCTCAGGATCACTGGACTAGATTCACGTAGTTCAATAGGTTGTGTCATATCTTAGTCCAGGTTACAGTCTAGGTTTAAATGAAATACCCATCTTTCGTACCCCCTTTCAGGGGGTTATACGGTTAGCTGGGCCATGAAGGCCTTCCTATTTGAACGGTGACCCCCCTGGCATTCTCCCCCTCATAGTTAGATAGGGGGGGAGGATTTTTCTGATTGTCCAGGAGATGGGATCCTCAGGGAATTTGATTTTTTGTTCCTGCCTGGGTTGTTTATTGTTTCAGGCGCTTATAGCCCAGTTCCCAGGACTGACCATACAATTTTTATGTTTTCCGTTATGGTGTGCATATGTTTTGTTTTAAATTTGATATAACAAGGGTCCAGGGTGGAACCCTTGTGCCTCCACTCGATTCCAAAGAACCTTTTGAGTCCTTTGGTGTCGGAACTTCAGACTGCCCTCTGGGCACTCTGAAGTTGTTATTGGGGCTATAGCGAATTTCGATTCGCATAACTCCAAGGGTACAGTTCAGGTACCCATGTCGTTTTGTATGTCTTTACTTGTTAGCAAGTCTCATAACTTTTTTTTCCCCTTCTCTTTCCTTCTCTATCTTCTAGCCATCCGGGGGGGGGGTTTCCCCCCGCGCCCCAGAGTCGGTCCTCCACGCTACCAGCCCTAAATCCGGTATGAGAAGACTCCCAAGGGTAAGTGACTGGTTGATTTCTGGCTTCTATCCCCTCTGCTCCTATGGCTGACCTGAATGCGAAGAGTAATGACCTCAAAATAGGTTCTCATAATGTCCAGGGCCTAAACTCTCCCAGGAAAAGGAGACTAGCACTGGATCATTATAAATCCCTAAGACTCGATGTGGTGCTTCTGCAGGAGACGCACTTCCCCATCTGGTACACCCCCAAGTTCATACATGCACACTTTCCAACATTTTACATAGCGAATGCCCCCAACAAAACGAAGGGGGTGGCTATTCTCTTCTCTAAAAATTGCAAATTTACACATCTCTCTGATTTTAGGGATCCAGAGGGCAGATTCATTATGGTGAAGGGTACCCTGGAAGGTGTTTTATACTCCTTCGTCTCCTACTACGCCCCAAACAAGGGCCAAGCGTCTTTCTTCCAGGACCTGTTCTCATCAGTGGAGCCGCTCCTGGAAGGCAAAGTCATCCTGGGGGGGACTCAAATGTAGCGTTTGACCAGGGTCTAGACAAAACTAAGCCCCCTAAAGACCAACTCACACGGCCAACCAAACTCAGTACTAGGATCGCCAAGATGGTTCACGCACAGGGTCTGGTGGACGCATGGAGAGAAATTAACCCCAACAAAAGGGACTTCACGCACTTTTCTGCTCCCCACCAGTCTTACGCGAGAATTGACCACATCCTCACCCAGACTGCCCTCATTCCCTTGTTTACAAGGGCGGCAATACTAGACACCGCATGGTCAGATCATTCATTGGTTCTCCTTACTTTGAGAAATGTTCTGTCTGGACGAGGAGGTTTCTTCTGGCGACTAAATGAATCCCTTCTGGCTGACCCTAGTCTGACACAAGAAATAGCAAAATCTATTAAAGAATACTTCCTCTTTAATGATGTGGAAAACATATCCCCCGAAACCTTGTGGGCAGCCCACAAGGCAACTATTCGAGGAGTTATAATTAGGCTAGCGACCAAATTTTAAGAAGGAGCGTTTAATCGACATACTTAGACTCGAAAAATCCTTCCTTCAACTAAAAGCGGAACACAAAAAAAACCCGTCTAGAACCCTCCTAAGCAAACTTGATGCCACTAGACTTGAACTGAATCTCACTTTAACGGCTAAAGCAGAGAAAAATCTTAGATGGGGTGGAGCCAAATTTTACTGCCACAAGGATAGATTTGGCTCAATGTTGGCAGCTAAACTCTCCCCTAAATTTCGATCTCTCTCTCCTTCCCCAAACTGAGGATAGCAGGCCAACCTCCAACAGCTAATCCGTCCAGTATTATGTCTGCTTTCCACGACTTTTATACTAAGCTTTACAACCCTCCCCAATCGGATAAAGGGCCCTTAGATAATGAGTTTATAAAGAATCTCCCACTTCCCTCACTATCCAGAGAGTGTAAAGACTTAATGGAGGCTCCTATCACGGAGGCCGAAATTAAAGAGGTTATTAAAGGTTCAAAATCTGGCTCCGCTCCTGGACCAGACGGCCTCTCAGTCCCCTACTACAAGGAATATGGCGCTATCCTAGCCCCGTACATGGCGAAGTTCTTTAACTCTAAAAAGACAGGATCCCACCTTGAAACCCAACTAAATACAGCATTTATCTCAGTGATTCCCAAACCCAACAAAAATCATGAGGAAGTTGAGAACTACAGGCCCATATCTTTAATTAACAATGACCTCAAAATTCTTACTAAAATTCTAGCCAACCGCCTTTCCTCTTTCATCAATCTCTATGTACACAAGGATCAGGTTGGTTTTATTCCTGGTAGGCAAGGACCCGACCAAATTAGGAGAGCAATAGATATAGTATCCATTCTACAGTCTAACTGGGAAGGGGGGCCGAAACAAGAAGGAATGATCCTCTCGCTGGATCTCCATAAAGCTTTCGATTCGATCGAATGGCCTTACCTTTTCTCCATTTTGGAGAAATGGGGATTTGGTCCCAACTTTTTAGGGACTCTAAAAGCGCTATACTCCTCCCCCCCAAGCGGTGATTCGCCTGCAAGGTCAATACTCTAAACCCCTAACCATTGCAAGAGGCACTAGGCAGGGATGCCCTCTCTCCCCCCTAATTTTCGCTATCGCGATTGAAACGCTAGCAATAAGAGCAGATCCCAACATTCAAGGGGTCGCCTGTGGTGACCAGGTCCACAAATGTGGATTGTTTGCGGACGATATGCTCCTCTTTATCACATCCCCGACCACCACCCTTCCAAACCTGTGCAAACTCCTGAAAGACTTCTCTAAGGTCTCTGGACTGAAGGTCAATTATGCCAAATCTTCAGCTTTAAACATCTCCCTTAACCCATCCATTTTGGCATACCTGCAGAGTGCCTTTGAATTCAAATGGAGTGACTCATACATTGATTATCTGGGGATAAGGCTCACTGCTAAGACGGAACTCCTTTATCCAACTAACTTTCCTCACACATACCGCAAACTGGAGGCAGACTTATCCAAATGGGCTAAGGGGGGCTTGTCCTGGTTAGGTAGGATTCATGCAGTCAAGATGACTTTACTCCCCAGAATCCTCTACCTATTTAGAGCCATCCCAATAAGCATCAATAAAGAGCACTTGAAAGCATTTCAAAGGAAAATAATAAAATTCATTTGGGGGGGAAGGGGTACAGACTTCCACAGAGCACTTTATACCTAAATAGACCACAAGGGGGTTTGGGCCTCCCGCAGCTATTTTGGTATTACCAATCAGCCAGGCTAGCTCAGATCTCGACGGTTTATGCGAAGACTGAAAGACCGGACTGGATACAGATAGTGAAGGAGGGTACCGCCTGTCTCTCAATCGACTTCCTCCTATGGGTCCCCCCAAAAAAACGTCCACCCATTTTATCCCCTATCCTCTCACAATCCTTTCAATTTTGGGATTCTCTGAGAAACCATCAATCCATAACCTCCTTCAAACACCCCCTGGCTCACATCTTCAATAACCCTGACTTTCCCCCGGGAACTGACATCAAAGCATTCCGCTGGTGGTTGGACAAGGGGATGTACCGGATAGGACACTACTTCACACCAATGGGGCCCATCGCCTAGCTCCGAATTCTTTCGTTTCCAACAGATCAGACACTTCCTCACTCAGTTGGGTAAAAACAATCTCTCAAACCACGCATTCACCCCTTATGAAATATGGTGTGGTCAGGCTACGGAGCAGAGGGGTGGAATCTCCACCATCTATCAGTCACTCTCAGGTCAGTCCACCAAGACCTCATACATGACAGCTTGGGAGTCAGACTTTTCCTTGGAATGGGACCTGGAGAAGTGGAGGGTCTCCTTTAATAGGGCTTACAAGAGCATCTTAAACATTTCGCTGGTGGAGTCCAGCGTGAAGCTTATCACGCGTTGGTACCTCCCACCGGAGAGACTGGCCAAAATGTTCCCCTCCACGGACCCCAGATGCTTTAGGGGCTGCCAACTTAGGGGATCCCTGGCTCATATCTTCTGGGAATGTCCAAGATTGAGACCTTTCTGGAGCAGGATTTTTCACATGATCAAAAAGGTTACTGGAGTCCAGATCCCGAGGTCCCCCGCAGTTGCCTTTATTGAACGATCACTTACCTAAGACTCCCAAGCAGGCCCGTAAATTGATTCATTTCATTTTGCTGGGAGCGAAGCTATCTATTGCTAAGGCTTGGAAACAGCCCAGGGTTTCCTTTAAAGAGGCTATCCGCAAAATCTCTTGGATCATGGCCCAGGAAAAGCTAGCCAGTACCCTGCTCAACACCACACAGAAATTTGAAGCAGTTTGGGAACCGTGGGCTGATTTCATAGGCATTTCCCTGATTCAAGGGGTCCAACCATGATGCGTGGGCCTGTTTCGGGGTCGGGGGGGATCCCTCCAGTGGAATGGCTTTCGACTTCTCTTTTCTCTCTCTCTCTTTTCCCCCCTTCTCATCTCTTCCTCTCCTCTTTCCCCCTCCCTCTTATTTTTCTGTTTGATTTAACAAGATGATGTTTTGCCTGTTTAATTCATGCTGTAGCAGGGTCCCTCGGGGGTCGTACTCCCAAGGGAAGCACTCGATGTAGGCTTTCCTGCCCTGTTAGATACCTAGAGACTTTTTATATTTTAGAAGTGAGGGTTGGGGAGTGATCGGAGAGCTCAGATCAGGCACAGTGTGCTCCCAATCGGGGTGCTGTCGGTCTCTCCTCCCTCCCCTTCCCCCAACCAGTCCATATCTCCGGGTTATAAGGTTCGCGCTAACGAAAGTTGGTATAGGAAGGCTTTACTGTACTGTATTTACCAAAGACATGCTTATATCTACAGTCACAAGTTACCCCAAGGGGGCTCGCTTTTGTCTGATGTATAATCCTGCATTTAACGCTGATGACTTGTAAACCCCCTTTTTTTCTGAAAATTCAATAAAATACTTTGAAAAAAAAAAAAAAAAAAAAAAAAATTAGCACTTTTGATTATTCAAGTTCGTGTCCCATAGACTTTAATGATGTTCAAAAAAATTTTTGCCTGTTCGCATGTTCTGCTGCAAACCGAACAGGGGGGTGTTCGGCTCATCCCTCCTTTGCAAAATCCAGTGTAGCCTATATCTACAGTTCTTTCCATGGTGTACTGTTTCTAATATACTTCAGGCGGTGCATTAATATACATATACAGTCTAGTGTGTATGTGTGTGTGTGTGTATATATATATGTATGTATGTATGTATATATGTATGTGTGTGTGTGTGTGTGTGTATATGTGTATGTGTATATATATATATATGTGTAATATATATATATATATATATATATATATATATATATATATATATATATATATAATATTTCTAAACAATTTCTGCAGCTTGCAGTGTAGCCTATATCTACAGTGCGTGCCATGGTATACTGTTTCTACTACTTTTTCTGGTGGTGTAGTTGCTACTACTTTTCTGGTGTGGTGTACACAATACAATGCAGCCGTAGTGCAGTTGCTACTACACTTATAGTGGTGTACACAATACAGTGCAGCCATTGTACAGTTGCTACTACTTTTCTGGTGGTGTACACAATACAGTGTAGTGTTGCAAAACAAAATCCCCATGATGACCAGAAGGCCACCAAGGAGAGGCAGATGCTCACAGGCCACTAAAAGGGGGCAAGCAGGCTCTGTGTCTACAGTCAACAGTGCTGCTCATGGACATGGTGCACCCTCTGCAGATGGCCGTGGGGCACCCTTGTGTTTTTTTGTTTTTTGTTTTTTTTTTCTGGTGCTGGGGCAGGGGCAAAAAAATTTAGCCTTTGGTGGTGCCACAACACTGTAACCCTTCACAGATACTCTTGTTGGGTGCAGGAACGGGCCCTGCTGTTAAATATTAGATCAAAAATTGTAATTACATGCCCCTGTTAAACAGGGACAGAAAATTGGGCATTGGTGGTGGTGCCCTAAACCAAAAATATTGTTGGAAGCTAGCATCATCAAGATTGAGGAGGAATAGGATAATGACTCAGCATAGGCAGTCTTCAAGGGATTCCACATCCATAGAAAAATCAATCAGTTACATCAGGTACTTGATAGCTGCTGATCCAAGACAGGCTTACATTCATAAAAATGAATCAATCAACAGAGTCTGTGGACAGGCACACTTTATGATCCATTACAAACCCTTCAGCAGCACTGAATGTGCGATCAGAAAGAGAACGCTGGATGTAGGACAGGCCAGTAGCTCAATTGCATTTTGAGCTAGTTCTGGCCACTGGTCCATCCTCAAGACCCAGTAACCCAGTGGATGCTCTGTTGGAAAGGTCTCCAAGTCTGCTCTTGCCCAAAGATATTCCTGCACCATGTAATGCAGACGCTGGCGATGATTGCTTGAACCGATCAGACCTTGGCTCTGAGGACTGAAAAATTGTCTAAAGGCATCGGTCAGCCGGCCACCTTCTACACCGCTCTTGCTCTGACTGAACTAAGCCTCAGGAACATGTTGTCCAGCATCAGGAAATTGTAACCTCCCAGGGTCTGGAAATGCATTGCACAAACCTTTCTTCAAGGCCTCCTGAAGATGTTTCATCCTCTGCTCCCTCTGCAAAGGCAGGATAAGTTCTGCAACCTTACCCTTGTAACGTGAATCAAGAAGGGTTGCAAGCCAGTAATAATCCTTCGAATCCTAGGGTCCTTTCGCAGGCTTTGCAGAATCAGGGAGGCCATGCAGCGTAAGTTTGCAGAGGCATTTGATTCTGAGTCCTCTGGATCACTAATGATCACATGATCTGTATCAACCTCCTCCCAGCCAGGTACAACTCCTTGGGTTTCTGGGGACTGCAAACTACCCCTGAAGACTGCTGCTGAGTGTTATCCTCCACGTTATTGCTGACACAATCCTCCTCTTCCTCTTCTTCCTGTGTGTTTGTCGGGCCAGCAGGAATACTATTTGGATAAAAGGGGGCCTTGAGAGGTAAAGAAGTCCTCCTCTTCCTCCCACTGTTCTGCCTCAAGTGCCCTGTCCTTTTATTTCACACAGCGTGTGCTCCAATAGGAAGACGAGAGGGACAGTATCACTGATGCATGCATTGTCGCTGCTCACCATCCTCCGTGGCCTCCTCAAATGGTGACAGGACAGTACATACATCCTTGATCAGTATCCACTGGCATGACAAAAAGAAGCCAAGCTCCCCTGACCCTGGTGCCATACTCGCACAGGTACTCATTTATGGCCCTCTGCTGCATGTGCAGCTGCTGCAGCATTGCCAACATTGAGTCTCACCTTGTGGGCATGTCACAAACGAGGCGGTTGTGGGCAGGTTGCATTCCCTTTTGAATGTCGGCCAGCCGGGCACTGGCATTGTATGACCGGCAGAAATGACCGCAGACTTTTCTGGCCTGCCTCAGGAGATCTTGTAAGCCTGGGTACCTGCTCAAGAACCACTGCACTACCAAATTCAGGACGTGTGCCAATAATGGAACATGGGTCAAGTGTCCCTGTCGGAGAGCGGAGAGAAGGTTGGTGCCATTGTCGCGTACAACCATTCCTGGCTGAAGCTGGTGTGGCGTCAACCACCTCTGAGCCTGCCCCTGCAGACTGACAGAATCTCTGCCTCACTGTGGCTTCTGTCCCCTAATCAGTAGTTTAACCTTAAACTACATAGAGGGTTCTTTACTGTAAGAGCGGCAAGGATGTGGAATTTCCTTCCACAGGCGGTGGTCTCAGCGGGGGGGCATCAATAGTTTGAAGAAACTATTATATAAGCACCTGAACGACCGCAACATACAGGGATATACAATGTAATACTGACCTATAATCACACATAGGTTGGACTTGTGTCTTTTTTCAACCTCACCTATGTAACTCATGCACTGCATGGCATCTTTTTGCCTGAGTGCTTGCGTAGCCCCTTGAACGCTTACGGAGCTCCGCTGGTTCAGAGGACAAATATGCAGAAGAGGCCATAGAGGAAGAAGAAGAAGAAGTAGAGGAGGGGGTGGAGGGGAGAGCTGTGGCAGAATTGCCACTAGCATTTTGGAGGCGTGGTGGTGGAACAAGCTCCAACAATACTGAACCCTGTCCTGCATCCTTCCCAGCTGCCAGCAGAGTTACCCAGTGCGCCGTGAAGGAAAGGTAACATCCCTGTCTATGCCTGCTAGACCATGAGTCAGCAATAATATACACCTTACTGCTGACAGCCCTGTCCAACGAGACAAAAACATTGCCTTCCACATGTCGGTAGAGAGCCGGATTGGCTTTCCACGAAAAGAAATGGCGTTCTGGAACCTGTCACTGTGGTACAGCACATTTCCCCAATTCACAACAGGGGGCAGAGTCAACCAGCTAAAAAGGCAGCAGTTGCAGTGCTAGCAATTTGGGCAAGCTAGCATTCAGACGCTGAGCAACTGAGGAGGGAAATTTGCCTGCTAAAATGACATGGTGGTGTACTGCTAGCAGATTGGCTGCAAGTACTTGGTACACCTATTGCTATACCTTCATTCCTCTCAGTGCAGGTTTTTGAGAGGACTGGAGGTATAGTAGGGTTGGAGATCCCAGATGAGGAGCAAGGAGAAGCCCACCTTTTTTCTTTGATGTGGGTCTTTCAAGTGCTGTTGCCAACAAACTTGTTGCCTTATGAGTTTGTGTGAAATCTCAACTAATAGCTGTAAAATATTGTAATTATGAATATATTTAATTTAGCTTGTATCTATGTAGATCAGAACATATCTTCACAGAAATCTCTGGTAGACCAGACAAGTCGGTGCCTAGGCTTGTGTGTACAATCAATGGGATCCAAACCTCATTGTTTTACACATACTCATTTCAAAGGATCCCATGTTGGGATATGCAATGAAGGGAGGCCAACCCATAATCAATACTTAACTTACCGGGAAATTTCAAGTTAATCTCCTGCTCAGAATAGTCACAAGGATTTGCATTAAAGGGGGGTGACTTATGCAAAGTATAGGGATTGCAGTTGTAGCCAGTCCTTAGCCAGGATAGGGAAACTCACTAACCAGAGCCACGCTATGCCAACCAGTGAGGCATTAGCCTGTAATGATATACACAGACTAGATGGAAGGGAAACACACACTTTTATGGGGGAACAGTCATCAGAATGGAACCTTGGTGCAAAGGGTAATTATGGGAAAGGTCTGCATTTTACTTGTAACTTAATATGTTTGTAGATTAATGTTTTAAGGAATATACTCTGTATTCCTTTGTGTAATTCTCCTATTTTAGCCTAATATTTTCTTCCTTGTTGTATAGACTATAGATTGATGGTTGTGTATTAGACTTTCAACTAGTACTCACCAATAAATGTTGTTGTTTTTAAAGCTTTTACTCGTGGTCAAAGAACTCTCATTTAAGCCAAATCTAAACTTAACAGAAGGGCCCGCTCCTGCACCCAACAAGAGTATCTGTGAGGGGTTACAGTGTTGTGGCACCACCAAAGGCCCAATTTTTCTGCTTCTGTTTAACAGGGGCATGTAATTACAATTCTTGATCTAATATTTCACTGCAGGGCCCATTCCTGCGCCCAACAAGAGTAACTAGGTTACAGTGTTCTGGCACCACCAACACATATATATATATATATATATATATATATATATATATATATATATATATATATATATATATATATTTATTTTACATTTTGGTTGCAGGGTTTCCCTTAATATCCATACCAAACCCAAAGAGTCTTGTAATGGGCTGGGGGGGGACCATGTCATTTTTTTTTCTCAATGATTTTCATCTATATTGCTGGGACCCGACAATACATTACAGTCACAAGTCATTTTAAATGACTTTTTTCCTTTAGAAATGTAATTTTGCTGTGGTATTGTTCTAAACATGGGAAAACTGCGCTACTTTAAAGGCATACTATAGACACCCCCAGGCACGATGTTTAAAGGAATATTTCATTTTTATTGTTTCACTTTAAGCATTCTTAATCACTGCTCCCAAAAAAGGCAGTTTTTAGAACTTTTTTTGCATTGATACATGTCCCCTGGGGCAGGACCCAGGTCCCCAAACACTTTTTATGACAATAACTTGCATATAAGTCTTTAAAATTATCACTTTTAATTTTTCACGTTCGTGTCCCATAGGCTTTAACGGTGTTCACATGTTCGAGCAAACTTTTTGCATGTTCGGATGTTCTGGTGCGAACCAAATGGGGGTGTTTGGCTCATTCCTAGTGAAAAGGATAAAGAATATGGGTGTTCAAGGATGACAGATCAGTCATATCAGTTTCAACACACAACATATGTAATATAAAAAAATCACATCTTCATTACAAAGCATTAAAACTTGTACAAGCAATAAAAAAAACACAAGGCCATGGTTAAAGTGATAGGAGTATTTCCTACACATTTCGTGGTCCCATCCGCTTCTTCAGGGCTTCACAGCCTCTCATCTGACAAAATGCCTAATATCAACAATTTTAATCTATAAACCTAACATACAGACAAATGTTAGCTATGTGCATGGCATTTAGTTTCACATCCCCCTATCCCATAGAGCAGGGATCTGCAATTAGTGAACCTCCAGCTGTTGCAAAAGTCCCATCATGCCTCTGCCTCTGCCTCTGGGTGTCATGCTTGTGGCTGTCAGAGTCTTGCTATGCCTATGGGATTTGTAGTTCTGCAACAGCTGGAGGTCCACTAATTGCATATCCCTGCCATAGAACAAGGGAAACAGCACAAGAAAAGAAAAAAACACCAACAACACACATAAGATTTAAAAAAAAAACATACCAGCTGTGTTCACCATGTTAGTTTGGGTTAGGGGGAGGTAGAAAAATAGAACCAAGGGGAAATTAGTACCTAGAAGGGAGAGGGTTGGAAAAAGTTATCACCGCTCAACAATGATTCTGTAGAAAAATATAAAAAAGATAATCACTCAGCAAAATCTCCTCAGCTGCTTTTGCATCCAGAGCAGTGTGTGAAGATATTAATATCCCATATCTTAGCATATCAAGCAGGTATAAATATTCATACTAAACTCAAACATGGCGTTATGGTGACAGAAGATAGGTGACCATTATAACATATCCATCATAGTCAGGTGGTGTTCGCACTAGAAAAAATAAATAGCCAGAAACCGCCAAGTGCAAGAAAAAGGAAGAACCTATACATTAGAATAGTGCCCAAGCCATTCCTCCGAACCCCTACCCATATAGACACATACAAACACTTATCACCATCAATAATTAGCACGAAGATCCACTTCCATACTACGTTAAGTTCTCCCGCTCTCAACAGCCTAGAAAGTAATTCATTCCTAGACTCAAAATACCATGGAATGTTCAAGATCCGTTTTTTTTTTTTTTTTAAATAACAAACATATCATACTTAAATCCACTGTGCAGCTCATTTTGCACAGAGTGGCCCTGAACATCCCCTTCTGGGGTCCCCTAGTGGCTCTCACGGCTCCTCCCCACATCAGATAGCCCCCTCGGAAAAGCGCTTCCCCAAGGAGGCTACCTTGCAGGCACGCTACATAGTCCAGCATTTGGCATCCATAGCCGCCGAATGTATGACTCGCCACCAAAATCTTTAGTAAGAAGGGAAAAATCTTTTTGGTGGAATGAATATACAAAGCGGTTCCTACAAAAATTCTACCATTTTTCTTGTTTAAGTTTAGCTCTGCTTTAAAAAGTCACAACTAATGTGCTTTTAAATATCTGCTATTCATTTAAGGAGCGTTCCCCTGTTATATGTCTGGTGGTATGGTAGTTTGGTCTGTGGACAAGGAGAATGTACTTAGCAAGATACAGAATGTGAGGGGAAGATGGTTTCACAAAGATGTCTTAGCACAAAGAATTATTTAGCATGAGGCAACAGAAAACATATTTTTGGTTTATCAGGATAACAACTAAAAGCAACTATAACAGTCATATGATGTATGAAAGCAATTATCAGATTTTATTTTATCTCCGTATCTTATGCCACATACACACGATCGGACTATTTGCCAACAAAACTGTATATTTTTATTCGAAGGATGTTGGCTCAGACTTGTCTTACATACACATGGTCACACAAATGTTGGCCAACAATTACAAACGTGGGAACGCGGTGACGTACAAGACATATGACGAGCCGAAAATAAGGAAGTTCAATAGCCAGTGCTGCTCTTCTGCTTGACTCCGAGCATGCATGAACTTCTGTGCAACGGACTTGTGTACACACGATCGGACTTTCCGACAACAAAGCTTTGTTGGCGGAAAATTTGAGAACCTGCTCTCAAACATTTGTTGGCGGAAAGTCCGACCGCAATGTTTTATGGAGCATAGACATGGTCGGACTTTCCGACAACAAGCTCACATCCAACAAAACAACAGAAAATCCGACCGTGTGTATGTGCTATTACAGTATAATAGTTTACACGGCATAAGTGTTTATTAACCATTTTCAGCTCCCGTAACTTATGGACCAGAGCATTTTTTTTTTTTTCATTTACACCAATTTACACCATGGGCCTGTTTATTCAGCAATCATTTTTTTTCATTACTTAAAGGAAATCTATGGTCACAGCACACACTGTCATCATATAGCATCACCAATGTAATATTAATACAAACAATAGTTATTTTTGACAGTTTGAGTTTAGTTGAAAATCTCCTTTTAATGTGGTAAATTCTAATAGTCTGCTGGCCATCTGTTTTCAAAACTTCCTAGATTGAAAGTAAACTGCTGTTTACTTTCAATTTCTAAAGACTACATATCCCATGGTACCTTGCTATCTGCAAGCAGTGATTCCTCTACTGACTCCGCCTCCTGAAACTCCTCCTCCCAGCACCTCTGTGTTTTAAAAGGCAGGCTCTGTGAATGTTATTCATAGTTTGGATGAATTTGATCATTTGCATACTGTTCACATGATTTCTGCTGTTTATTTATTTTATGCATGGTGACTTATTTATGACTAGGTTTTGCACATATTGGTCCTAATTAGAGCGTAGTCACACATTTTGATTCTTTGCTTTTTGACATTTATATTCTTTTAGTAACCGCAGCTGTGGGAAATTAGGGGTTAGGTCTATCTGGCTCAGATAAAGGTAATTAGTGTCTTGCTTGTTCATTTTATGCACCAGTGTCCAGGCAATTTTGTACACATCTTGATTTTCTAAAGCTGATGGCTGGTTTAGGAGATAATAATTCTTTCTGTTTTGGAGTCAGTTTGTAAAAAATACCAAAAATGTTTCTTTAAAATCCTATCAGTTGACTTATAACTTTTTTTTTTCTCTAATTCTTATTTCAATATTTCTATTATAATTTGTATTGACCACCCACAAAAATCATTTTTTAGGTATTTCACAGCATGATACATAATACAGTGATACAGTGTGAGAAGCATGTCTCTCAATGTAATGTCCAGCACAGGCTGATTAATAGTGGGATATGCAGCGATGGAGTTATCTATAGCTGGGCACGTAGGGGGAGCTAATAAACAATGGCTCACCTCAGTGTCTTGTGCTGTGTCCTGTGGGAGCTTCAATTTAGATTTGGCTGGGCTCGTGGACAGTGTGGATGCGAGGAAACCATTCCCATGCAGGTGAGGAGAGGATATTGCTGTGTGTGCAGCATTCTGTTGTACCTGTGAGAAGTTTGGGCTGCCACGGGATGCAGCTGAAGGTACGCCGGCGCCATTTTGGAAGCTTTTTTTTCCCCGGGTAGAATTCTGTGAGTTTCCGTGGAGCGGATCTCTCATTCCATCATTTCGACATGGTCCTGGTGTTCTGGTGAATCAATTGATCTGGTAGTTGTGTATTTTTGAGGTGATTACCCGTCGCTTAGGGCCACAGAAACCCACCATCCCTAGAGAGCGGTTTCAGCAAGCAGCCATCTCAGTTGTCTTCCGGCCACGCCACCGTGTTATTAAATACTATGGAAAGCTCCGGGCACTGCTAAGATGGCAGTGGGCCACTGGATGAGGTCTGAAGCAGTAATTCACAATGGAGGGTCAGGCCAGACAGAAAATAAACACTGGGAGAGATGCAAGGAAGGGAAAAGGAGAAGCCGGGCTATGTAATTTGTGCTCCAGGCATGCAGGCACTTGGATGTTTGCGGATGAAAATCGGGATAGCCCAGAGCACCCCACCAAAATGTCCACCGCAGCTCACTTCCCGGGCTCAGAAAGTTAGGCTTGGGCAGGAGATGTTTGGGGACAGACAGAGCAGTAGAACAGGTTCACCAGGGTACTATGGAGGAAGGATGGTTGGAGATGTCCGAGGGCAGACAGGGCTGACAGCTTTCTGCCCCAACGTGTAAAGCTGATCGCGGCCTGGATATCTGCACAGTCGGCCATCCAGGCTCAGAAATTTAGGCTGGGGCAGAGGCAGGAGATGTCCAGGGACAAGTATGGTTGTGAGGCAGACTCTCCAAGGTGTGCTGGCGGAAGGGTGGTGGTGGATGGCTTTAGGATAACCAGAGCTCCTCTTTAGTGCATCCCCCTTGGCTCACGTCTGGACACGTTCCTCTGAAATTTTCATTTTTATTGTTTCACCTTAAGCATTCTTAAAATCACTGCTCCCGAAAAAACGTTTTTAAAACTTTTTTTGCATTGACACATGTCACCTGGGGCAGGATCCGGGTACCCAAAAACTTTTTAGGGCAAAAACTTGCATATAAGCCTTTAAAATTAGCACTTTTGATTTTTCATGTTCGTGTCCCATAGACTTTAACGGTGTTCAAACAAACTTTTTTGCATGTTCGGATGTTCTGGTGCGAACCGAACCGGGGGTGTTCTGCTCATTCCTAGTAAAAAAGATAAAGAATTTGGGTGTTCAAGGATGACAGCTCAGCATATCAGTTACAACACACAACATATGTAATATAAAAAAATCAAATCTTTATTACAAAGCATTAAAACTTGTACAAGCAGTAAAAAACACAAGGCCAAGGCCCGTGTTCATCATGTTAGTTTGGGTTATGGGGATGTATAACAATGGAATCCAGGGGAAAATAGTACCCAGCATATAGAAGGGAGAGGGTTGGAAAAAGTTATCACCGCTCAACAATGATTCTGTAGAAAAATATAAAAAAATATAATCACTCAGTAAAATCTCCTCAGCTGGTTTTGCATCCAGAGCAGTGTGTCAAGATATTAGTATCCTATATCTTAGTAGCAAGCAGGTATAATCAGTCGTCATAGTAAACTCAAAACATGGGGTTATAGTGGATCTTAGTGATCGGGGGGGAGACTTTGACACAGTTCTCCTTTACATGGAAAAATTTTGGATCTTCAAGCTCAATACTCTTCAGCCGGCTGGCTTGAATAACGAGTTAAGCTTGAAGATCTTTCTTGAACTTTAAAAAGTCGTATTTACCCGTGTCATCCCTATCCCCTTCCCACCTTTCTATTCCATTTCAACCCTTCCCTACCTTATCCCCACCTCCACTACTTTCACCCCCTCCCTTCCCCCTGCCTCTCCTCCTTTTACCCCCCTTTCCCTTCTTCCCCCCCCCCCCCACATGTTTTCCTTTCCTTTCCCCTTCCTCTCCCCCTCCCCATTACCAACCCATCCCCTTCCAATTCCTGGGCAGTGGTCCAAGACTGGACACAAGCATAAAATCTGCTTTGGCTACATGGTACCAGACACAGGTTCACTTAGAATTCTATAATATATGAATAAGAAAGCAGCTTTTAGTTCCTTCTGGTATGAAAAAAAACTCCCTTCATTTTATTAACCTTATGCCCCCCCCCCCCTTTTCCACACTTTGGCTTTAAAATTGCTCCTGAACCACTTGAATTGTCTTTAATTCACCCCGGGTCGGCCATTCCCATTCTGGGATTTCTACTGAACTTTATAGGTTTTAAAGAGGTTCCAGCAATCCCTCACATAGGCTTCCTGTACCGTTCCCTCCCTCCCCCTGGTAATTTACCTGTCTATTTTATCCAACTGTAGTATTTTGTGTCACCACAAGATGGCAGCATCTGGTAAAAATTACATAGGCAAGAATTGATTGGACACTGTCCCCTATAAATTGTTAATTGCTACCTACGTACAACGTCCAGACGAAGTGCATGAAACGCGTCAAAGTAGCTGATGCCAGGTCACCCCCATACTCCTCTCTGGTCTCCAAGCCAGGAATGTAAGGCGTTCCCTTATGTCTCTACATCCAGGGATTCAGCAGTGATCTACTTCCGCAAATTTCATTGAGCCACTTCGGCCACCATAGCTGTGCGTTCCAGCCATGGATCCGCAAGTTGTGTGGAAACCTCCTTGCAGATAACTGAACCTTCCCAGCCATCACAACGCTACACAGCAGACACCGAAAAGTGAAGCTCTGAGGAAACTTCCTCTCCCCGGATCAAACAGTCACTTGCAACAAATATACAAACTTATGGACTTAAGCACATGGCACCACAGACACCTCCCGTGATCAACGGTTTGAGAACATCTCCATTGAAATATTGCGGCCACTATTATATGGCAAAGGGAGGGGTAAGTGACCGTTCAGGGTGAATACTTCAGGGTGAATACTTTCCATGTATCTTTTTTACTAAAATGAAATATTATAGCGATAATCTATGGACACACTGAACACTGTGTTGATTGCCCTATCTCTCATATTACTTACATGGGCTGTATATAGTTCACTGCACTAATGGACACAGCGGTGTAGGTGAACACTGCCTGTTGATTGAGAGACTTGTTTGCTCCACCGTATACAGCAATAACTAGCTGCTATGTGACTGTCTGTTATGAATGGTAGAACCAATCTATCAGAGGAAGTAAGCAACTGGAATAAAATGATAATATGACTGTTCACACTTTTTCTCTTGAAAAATAAGCAACTGTTGATATACATCAGATACCAACAGTCTATTGGGAGTAGAGATGAGCCGAACACCCCCCTGTTTGGTTCGCACCAGAACATGCAAACAGGCAAAAAATTTGTTCAAACACGCGAACACCGTTAAAGTCTATGGGACACGAACATGAATAATCAAAAGTGCTAATTTTAAAGGCTTATATGCAAGTTATTGTCATAAAAAGGGTTTGGGGACCTGGGTCCTGCCCCAGGGGACATGGATGAATGCAAAAAAAAGTTTTAAAAACGGACGTTTTTTCGGGAGCAGTGATTTTTAATAATGCTTAACCTAGGGGGTGTCTATAGTATGCCTGTAAAGTGGCGCATGTTTCCCGTGTTTAGAACAGTCTGACAGCAAAATGACATTTCGAAGGAAAAAAAGTCATTTAAAACTACTCGGGGCTATTAATGAATTGCCGGTCCGACAATACACATAAAAGTTCATTGATAAAAACGGCGTGGGAATGCCCCACAGGGGAACCCCGAACCAAAATTTAAAAAAAAAGACGTGGGGGTCCCCCTAAATTCTCATACCAGGCCCTTCAGGTCTGGTATGGATATTAAGGGGAACCCCGGCCAAATTTTTTTTAAAAAAATGACGTGGGGTCCCCCCAAAAATCCATACCAGACCCTTATCCGAGCATGCAACCTGGCAGGCCGCAGGAAAAGAGGGGGGACCAGAGAGTGCCCCCCCTTCCTGAACCATACCAGGCCACATGCCCTCAACATTGGGAGGGTGCTTTTGGGGTAGCCCAATCCACACAACCCTTGGCCGGTGGTTTTGGGGGTCTGCGGGGGGCTTATCGGAATCTGGAAGCCCCCTTTAACAAGGGGACCCCCAGATCTGGCCCTGTCACCTGTGTGAAATGGTAAGGGGGTACAAAAGTACCCCTACCATTTCACAAAAGTGTTAAAAATGACAACACAGTTTTTGACAATCCCTTTATTTAAATGCTTCTTCTATCTTTCTTCGGTTTCTTCCCTCTTCTTCTGGTTCTTCCTCCGGTGTTCTCGTCCGGCATCTTCCTCTGCGGCGTCTTCTTCCCTTTGTCTTCTGGGCTGCTCCGCATCCAGCATGATGGGAGGCTCCCGCTGTGTGATGCTTCTCCTCTCTGACGGTTCTTAAATAACGGAGGGCGGGGCCACCCGGTGAACCCACCCCCCCTCTGATGCACGGGGACTTGACGAGGACTTCCCTGTGTCATTCCACCTGTTATGTAATGGGTGACCCTGCCCCCTCTGACATCACAGGGAATGCCACAGGGAAGTCCCTGTCAAGTCCCCGTGCGTAAAGTCACCCGGTGACCCCGCCCTCTGTTATTTAGGAACAGTCAGAAGAGGAGAAGCGTCACACAGCGGGAGCCTCTCATCATGCTGGATGCGGAGCGGCCCAGAAGACGAAGGGAAGAAGACGCCGGGAAGAAGACGCCGCGAAGGAAGATGCCGGACGAGAACACCGGAGGGTAAACCAGAAGAAGATGGAGGAAGAAACCGATAGAAGATAGAAGATGCATTTAAATAAAGGAATTGTCAAAAAATGTCTCTTGTCATTTTTAACATGTTTGACACTTTTTTTTGTGAAATGGTAGGGGTTCTTTTGTACCCCCTTACCATTTCACACAGGGGGGAGGGCCGGGGTCTGGGGGTCCCCTTGTTAAAGAGGGCTTCCCCACCGGCAGACCCCCACAACCACCGGGCAAGGGTTGTGGGGATGAGGCCCTTGTCCCCAACATGGGGACAAGGTGTTTTGGGGGGCTACCCCAAAGCACCCTCCCAATGTTGAGGGCGCTCTCTCGCCCCCCTTTTTCCTGCGGCCTGCCAGGTTGCGTGCTCAGATAAGGGTCTGGTATGGATTTTTGGGGGGCCCCACGCCATTTTCTTTTTAATTTTGGCGCGGGGTTCCCCTTAATATCCATAGCAGACCTGAAGGGCCTGGTATGGAATTTAGGGGCACCCCCACGTAATTTTTTTTTTTTTTTTTTTTTTCTTTTTTTGAATTTTGGTTCGGGATTCCCCTGTGGGGAATTCCTATGCCGTTTTTATCAATGAACTTTTATGTGTATTGTCGGACCGGCAATTCATTATTAGCCGCCAGTAGTTTTAAATGACTTCTTTGAAATGTCATTTTGCTGTCATTTTGCTGTCAGACTGTTCTAAACACGGGAAACATGCACCCCTTTACAGGCATACTATAGACACCCCTCCCAGGTACAAAATTTATAGGAATATTACACTTTTATTGTTTCACTGGCGAACAGCCGATGTTCGAGTCGAACATGAGTTCGACTCGAACTTGAAGCTCATCCCTAATTGGGAGCTATTTAAGAGGAGACTGTGGCTTCATGCAGGACTATCATTAATAATAGCACCACTTTTCAATTCCATCCTGGAGACAGGATTCCAGGAATAGGAGTCTGCGGGGGGCTTTCTGAGCTCAGTGTCTTTTAAATGACAATATTGTCAATTTTCTACAGTGATTTTTTTTTATTTATTAAACTGGTATATTGTAGGAATGTGGTTCACCAGGATTGGTTAATGTGCCACTCTTACTGAACTTATTTTCGATAATTTGTGTTTCATTAATAAAGCCTTATATGTTTGCCTAAATATACCGTGGTTGACCCTCCTCTTATTTACCATCTTGGTGACTGTCGCGGACACTGGCTGCAAAGACCTTTTTCTGTCCACATTCACCCTGTTATTTGGTATTGCTATATTGATCTTTTTTTTGTTACATTTTTGAGAGACTCTTTTCTTGGACTTGCCCAAAGACTATTCTTGGTTGTTAATTCTGAACAATACATGATCCTTAAAGGGGTGATCACATTGACCTGCGGAGACGGACTGTCTGGTCACCTAGGCTGCCTTAAAGCGGGAGTCCGGCGACAAATCTTCCTTCTTCCTTCTTCCTTCTTCCTTCTTCCTTCTTCCTTCTTCCTTCTTCCTTCTTCCTTCTTCCTTCTTCCTTCCTTCTTCTTCCTTTTTTTTTTTTTTTTTTTTTTTTTTTTGAGACACTTTGCTAACCCCAAAATAATACTCGGTTTGGGTGTAATATTTCCGCCTCTGTCTGTTTTCGTACTGAAGAATAACTTAAAAAATGTGATGCTGGCTGTTTCCATCTTGCTTGTGGGCATGTAAAGCCCACAAGCATTGATTTCCTGGATGTGGTGAATGCTGTTCATTCACAGCTTGTTCACATACATGATCATTGTTTCCAGCACTGAATCTTGGGAAGCCTGACACTAAGCTCCCAGGAGACAGTGCGGCGCCAGGGAAAGGCAATAAACACGCCTACTCCCATGGGAGGAGAGACAGGAAGTGGTACAATATAAAGGTAATTACAGCGATTAAAAAATTTTTTCGTGCGGCTTTTGAACATCTATGCATTTAACTGAAGGGGGTAAGATTAAGTTAAAAATTTGAGTGGAACCCCGCTTTAAGTGCTGTGTTAATTAACATGTTAATTATATAAATGTCTTTTAAGTTGTTGCTAGAAGGGAGGGGGGAGTATCCACGAGCCAGCCTTACCTCATTATCTAACCCCTTGTGTTCAACGTTTATAAAAAGGCTGTATTCTGTCCAATAAATTATTCAAGAGTCTACAAGCTATTTTCAGCTAGACTTGTATTCAATGCAGCTATAATAATATATCTCTCTGATTGTCAGACTGGAGGAAGCGGTATTACTGACGGAAGCACTCAGCGGAGTGTGGGATAGAAGCCATGACAAATAGGGATGAGCTTCGAGTTCGAGTCGAACATGAGCTGTTCGCAAGTTCGCCAAACAGCAAACGATTTGGGGTGTTCACGGCAAATTCGAATGCCGTCGAACACCCTTTAAAATTCTATGGGAGAAATCAAAAGTGCTAATTTTAAAGGCTTATATGCATGGTATTGTCATAAAGTGTTTGGGGACCTGGGTCCTGCCCCAGGGGACATGTATCAGTGCAAAAATGTTTTTTAAAAACTGCCTTTTTTTCGGGAGCAGTGATTTTAATAATGCTTAAAGTGAAACAATAAAAGTGTAATATTCCTTTAAATTTCGTACCTGGGGGGGTGTCTATAGTATGCCTGTTAAAGGGCGCATGTTTCCCGTGTTTAGAACAGTCTGACAGCAAAATGACATTTCAAAGGAAAAAAAGTCATTTAAAACTACTCGTTTCAATTAATGCATTGCCGGTCCGACAATACACATAGAAGTTCATTGATTAAAATGGCATGGGAATTCCCCACAGGGGAACCCCGAACCAAAATTAAAAAAAAAAATGACGTGGGGGTCCCCCTAAATTCTATACCAGGCCCTTCAGGTCTGGAATGGATATTAAGGGGAACCCTGCCAAAATTGAAAAAAAAAATGCAGTGGGGGGTCCCCCTAAATTCCATACCAGGAGCCTCCCTCCATGCCAGCATGGATGCGGAGCGGCCCGAAAAAAAAATGAAGGTAAAGAGAAGAGCGGGAGCCTCCCTCCATGCCATGGATGCGGAGCAGCCCGAGGAGAAGGGAAGACACCACAGAGGAGGTGCTGGACGAGAACACCGGAGGAAGAACCAGAAGTACCAGAAGATGAAGGAACATAGAAGAAGCATTTAAATAAAGGAATTGTCAAAACTGTCTCTTGTAATTTTTGACAGGTTTTTTTTTAGTGAAATGGTAGGGGTACTTTTGTACCCCCTTACCATTTCACACAGGGGGGAGGGCCGGGATTTGGGGGTCCCCTTGTTCAAGGGGGCTTCCCGTCCGCCGACCCCCACAACCACCAGCCAGAGTTGTGGGGATGAGGCCCTTGTCCTCAACATGGGGACAAGGTGTTTTGGGGGGCTACCCCAAAGCACCCTCCCAATGTTGAGGGCATGTGGCCTGGTATGGTTCAGGAGGGGGGGCGCTCTCTCGTGCCCCCCTCTTTTCCTGTGGCCTGCCAGGTTGCGTGCTCGGATAAGGGTCTGGTATGGATTTTTGGGGGGACCCCACGCCGTTTTTTATTTTTTTTTATTTTGGCGCGGGATTCCCCTTAATATCCATACCAGACCTGAAGGGCCTGGCATGGAATTTAGGGGGACCCCCCCCACGTAATTTTTTTTTCTTTTTTTTTTGGTTCGGGGTTCCCCTGTGAGGAAATCCAATGCCGTTTTTATCAGTGAACTTTTATGTGTTTTGTCGGACCGGCAATGCATTAATAGCCGTGAGTAGTTTTAATTGACTTTTTTTTTCCTTTTTGAAATGTCATTTTGCTGTCAGACTGTTCTAAACACGGGAAACATGCGCCCCTTTACAGGCATACTATAAACACCCCCAGGTACGAAATTTAAAGGGATATTACACTTTTAATGTTTCACTTTAAGCATTATTAAAATCACTGCTCCCGAAAAAATTGGCAGTTTTTAAAACTTTTTTTTGCATTGATCCATGTCCCCTGGGGCAGGACCCAGGTCCCCAAACACTTTTTATGACAATAACTTGCATATAAGCCTTTAAAATTAGCACTTTTGATTATTCATGTTCATTTCCTTTAGACTTTATTGGTGTTCGCGTGTTCGAACAAATTTTTTGCCTGTTCGCATGTTCTGGTGCGAACCGAACAGGGGGGTGTTCGGCTTATCCCTAGTCACAACAGTGACATTCCTTTGTCCCAACATCCCATGATTATACAGTAGTTTATTGGTACTGGAGGAGGTATCCCGTCTGAATGATGAATCGGTTATTGTTTAAATTATAACTTTTGTTTGAGTGGTGAGGATTCACTTTTTTTTTTTTTTTTTTAACTAGTGCCAATCTTTATGGTGACAGAAGATAGGTGACCATTATATCATATCCATCATAGTCTGGTGGCGTTTGCACTAGATACATGTATAACTAAAAAATAAATGGGCAGAAACCGCCAAGTGCAAGAAAAGAGAAGAACCTATACATTAAAATGGTGCCCAAGCCATTCCTCCGAACCCCTACCCCTGTAGACACGTACAAACACTTACCACCATCAATAATTAGCATGAATATCCACTTCCATACTACGTTAAGTCCTCCCGCTCTCAACAGCTAAGAAAGTAAATTAATTCCTAGACTCAAAATAACTTGGAATGTTTAAGATCAGTATGCTGTTGGGCAAGGAAATAGGAGTTAATCTATATCAGGGGTCAGCAACCCTTTTCCAATTAAAGTGATTGTTTTGATTTTTTTATAACAAACATGTCATACTTACCTCCACTGTGCAGCTCGTTTTGCCCCACCCCCGGTGCCCACGTCATTGGATTTGATTGACAGCACCGGGAGTCAATGGCTGCGCTGCTATCAATTCTATCCAATCAAGAGCCGAGAACCCTGGGCGGAGAGACAGTGCATCCCCGTGGGTCAAGTTCCAGGGTTAAGGTAAGTAAAATGGGGGGGCCAGTCACTGCCAGGTTTTTTTTTCACCTTAATGCAAAAAAAACGAAGGTTTACAACCCCTTTTGAAGGCCGTATTCAATGTATGTGAATGTATGGAGAGCCGCATTGACCTGCTAATGAATGAAGATAATAATAATCCTAACATAGTAATAACAACAGTACAGGATTACATCACTTTAACCACTTCAGCCCCGGAAGGTTTTACCCTCTTCCTGACCAGAGGACTTTTTACAATTAGGCACTGTGTCGCTTTAACTGCTAATTGCGCGGTCATGCAATGCTATACCCAAACGAAATTTGCGTCCTTTTCTTCCCACAAATAGAGCTTTCTTTTGATGGTATTTGATCACCTCTGCAGTTTTTATTTTTTGCGCTATACACGGAAAAAGGCCGAAAATTTTGAAAAAAAATGATATTTTCTACTTTTTGTTCTAAAAAAAATCCAATAAACTCAATTTTAGTCATACATTTAGGCCAAAATGTATTCGGCCACATGTCTTTGGTAAAAAAAAATGTCAATAAGTGTATATTTATTGGTTTGCGCAAAAGTTATAGCGCCTACAAACTAGGGTGCATCTTCTGGAATTTACACAGCCTTTAATTTATGACTGCCTATGTCGTTTATTGAGGTGCTAAAATGGCAGGGCAGTACAAAACCCCCCCAAATGACCCCATTTTGGAAAGTAGACACCCCAAGCTATTTGCTGAGAGGCATGGTGAGTATTTTACAGCTCTCATTTGTTTTTGAAAATAAAGAAAGACGAGAAAAAAAGTTTTTTTTTCAATTTTCAAAACTTTGTGACAAAAAGTGAGGTCTGCAAAATACTCACTATACCTCTAATCAAATAGCTTGGGGTGTCTACTTTCCAAAATGGGGTCATTTGTGGGGGGTTTTTTGCCACCTGGGCATTCCATGGCCTCCGAAACTGTGATAGGCAGTGAAGAGTGAAATCAAAAATTTACGGCCTTAGAAAGCCTGAAGGCGGTGCTTGGTTTTCGGGGATCCCGTACGCGGCTAGGCTCCCAAAAAGTCTCACACATGTGGTATCCCCGTACGCAGGAGAAGCAACAGAATGTATTTTGGGGTGTAATTTCACATATTCCCATGGCCTGTTTGAGCAATATATCATTTAGTGACAACTTTGCGCAAAAAAAAATAAAAAAAATAAAAAATTGTCTCTTTCCCGCAACTTGTGTCACAATATAAAATATTCCATGGACTCGACATGCCTCTCAGCAAATAGCTTGGAGTGTCTACTTTCCAAAATGGGGTCATTTGGGGGGGTTTTGAACTGTCCTGGCATTTTATGCACAACATTTAGAAGCTTATGTCACACATCACCCACTCTAACCACTTGAAGACAAAGCCCTTTCTGACACTTTTTGATTACATAAAAAAATATTTTTTTTTTGCAAGAAAATTACTTTGAACCCCCAAACATTATATATTTTTTTTTAAAGCAAATGCCCTACAGATTAAAATGGTGGGTGTTTCATTTTTTTTTTTCACACAGTATTTGCGCAGCGATTTTTCAAACGCATTTTTTGGGGAAAAAACACACTTTTTTTTTAAATTTTAATGCACTAAAACACACTATATTGCCCAAATGTTTGATGAAATAAAAAAGATGATCTTAGGCCGAGTACATGGATACCAAACATGACATGCTTTAAAATTGCGCACAAACGTGCAGTGGCGACAAACTAAATACATTTATAAAAGCCTTTACAGGTTACCACTTTAGATTTACAGAGGAGGTCTACTGCTAAAATTACTGCCCTCGATCTGACGTTCGCGGTGATACCTCACATGCATGGTGCAATTGCTGTTTACATTTGACGCCAGACCGACGCTTGCGTTCGCCTTAGCGCTAGAGCAGGGGGGACAGGGGTGCTTTTTTTTTTTTTTTTTTTTTTTTTTTATTATTATTATTATTTATTATTATTATTATTATTATTATTATTATTATTATTATTTTTTTTTTTTATCTTATTTTTAAACTGTTCCTTTCATTTTTTTTTTTTTAAATCATTTTTATTGTTATTATAGGGAATGTAAATATCCCCTATCATAGCAATAGGTAGTGACAGGTACTCTTTTTTTTTTGCAAACATTGGGGTCTATTAGACCCTAGATTTCTCCTCTGCCCTCAAAGCATCTGACCACACCAAGATCGGTGTGATAAAATGCTTTCCCAATTTCCCAATGGCGCTGATTACATCTGGCGAAATCTAAGTCATAAAATGCTCGTAGCTTCCGGTTTCTTAGGCCATAGTGATGTTTGGAGCCACTCTGGTCTCTGATCAGCTCTATGGTCAGCTGGCTGAATCACCGGCTGCATTTTCAGGTTCCCTGTTGAGACAGGAGAGCCAGAGAAAAACACGGAAGACGTTGGGGGGGGGCATTCCCTCCCACTGCTTGTAAAAGCAGTCTAGAGGCTAATTAGCCGTATTAAAGTATAAAAAATTGCATACCTGAAAAGCAAACATGATAAAACATAATAACAATAAAACATTGCAGAATAGAATACAGTAAAAAAGAGCAGAACAATAGAGAGAATAGAGAGAGAGAGAACAATAAAACGACAACTATTTTTTTTATTTTATATTTTTGTATGTGTGTCGTTGGTGTTTTTTTTTTTTTTTTTTTTTTTTTTTTGTAACTAACTTTTATAACTGTAACCGGTTCCAGGTTCGGGTCTCTCAAAATGCGATGGCATCTTGGGAGACCCTGTGAAAGTGTGCCTAGTCTGTGGAATGCTGTACCCTACGCTAATACTCAACTAGTGAATGGTAGCGTTCAAAACATTCACCAATGCAAAGACCAGGATTGTCAGGACAGGAGGGACAATAATAGCGGGTGTCACGCCTATATCCGCGCTTGCTGCAGACAGGACATCTTTTTTGGGGGGGGTTTGTTGGGTAGGGGTACTCGGGAGGACATAAAGAAAATGCCTCTCATGCAGCCGACTGCATTTGGTTGGGGATGTGAATGGGGGAAGTACGGGCGCTGCAGAAGCGGTGGGTTCCCAATTAGGATTGGCAAATACAGCAGGAAGGGCACTATGGGCACGACGGGCCTGTGTTTGTCTTTTTGGTGGCAGCGGGACACTACTTGTGCTTGCCACCTCACCAGCTTGAACTGCACTTATGGGACTCGCCACGTCACCAAGTGTTACTGCAGTGCTGGTTTGACTATGACCGGGGTGTACTAGGCCGCTGGTGCTTGCCAGTTCACCAAAACACTACCAAAAAAACTGTTAGCGATCGCAGGGATCAGGCCTGACTCTGCGAACGCTGCAGTTATGCGTTTAGTGTTTTGTAAGTGTCAGTGATCGATCGATACTGCACTTGGGTGGGCTGGGCTGGGCCGGGTGGAGGGGAAAAATGCAGGTGCTAGCAGGTATCTGGGCTGATCCCACTAACACTGCGTTTTTGGGAACCCTAAACTGCTGGGGACGCTAGTATAGATCTGATCGGATCAGATATCGATCCGTTCAGATACTATACCACTAAGGGAGGCGTATGCTGCGTGCGTGGGTGTTAGCGGTACTGGCGCTAATCTGACGCTGCCTGGGGCGACTCATATCACCGCCGGGCGATCAGAGGGCTAAACCTTTATTCGGTAATAAACGGCGGGTGCCCTGACACTATAAAAAATAAACGAACTAACCAGCGTCACCCGTAACGGTTATACGGTGATCAGTGGTGAAAGGGTTAACTAGGGGGCAATCAAGGGGTTAAAACATTTATTAGATAGTATATGGGGGTCCCTGACGCTATAAAACGCTGACGGCGAACCTAAATATTTACCTCCCTAACTAGCGTCACCAGCGACACTAATACAGCGATCAGAAAAATGATCGCTTAGTGACACTGGTGACGGGGTGATCAAGGGGTTAAAACTTTGTTAGGGGGGTACCCTAGACCTAAAGGGGGGTAATGCTCACTGCCCTAACCCTGTAACTGTCACAAACTGACACCAATCAGTAATCAGAAAAAAAAAAAAAAATGCTGCTTGGTGTCAGTTTGTGACGGGGGGGGGGGGGGTCGGGGGTGTTTTATGTGCCTGGCATGTTCTACTGTGTGTGTTTGTGTTGTTTTCACTCACATGTCTTCTCTCCTCGGCGCTGGAACGGAAACTGCCAAGCCGAGGAGAGATGACATCACATCCCCTGCCTGTGTGAAACTACACACAGGCAGGGGAGGATTCCGATTGGCTGGGAGCGATCGTGAGGGGGGGGCACGATCGAATGGTCTCCCCCTCGCCTCCCAACGCTCCCAGTGAAATGCCGACCGCCGCTGGCACCGGGGGGGGTCCGATCGGACCCCCCGCCCGCGGGAGGCAGATCACGTATGGGAACGTGATTCTGCCGCAGTATATCTGCGTTAGGCGGTGGGCAAGTGGTTAAGGTGCTTCACTAATACAAAGTCAGTTCAGCCTGAGGGAGCATGTGGCTGTGAATTTGGATTTTACTACCCCCTCCTTTATTCTGGCACCCAAGGGTAGCTGACGCCAGCCCTATCAGCCAGCATGGTCTGGGGATGGGGTTCCTGTCCCTAGGGAAAATGGGGTTTCTGCCCTTAGGGGAGATGGGGTCCCCATACTTCCGGGAGGTGGGGTTCCCTGTCCCCAGGGTGATGGGGTCCCTTAAAGGTACACTGCATGGTGCATACACCTTAAAAAATCCTTAGCAAGAAGGGAAAAATCTTTTTGGTGGAATGAATATACAAAGCGGTTCCTACAAAAATTTACCATTTTTCTTGTTTAAGTTTAGCTCTGCTTTAAAAAGTCACAACTAATGTGCTTTTTAATTATTTGATATTCATTTAGGGAGGATTCCCCTGTTATATGTCTGGTGGTATGGTAGTTTGGTCTGTGGACAAGGAGAATGTGCTTAGCAAGATACAGAATGTGAGGGGAAGATGGTTTCACAAATATGTCTGACCACAAAGAATTATTTAGTATTTAGAGGCAACAGAAAACATATTTTTGGTTTATCAGGATAACAACTAGAAGCAACTATAACAGTCATATGATGTATGAAAGCACACTATTATCAGATTGTATTTTATCTCGGTATCTTGCATGATAATAGTTTACACGGAATATGTTTTTATTAACCGTTTCCGCTCCCGTACCTTATAGACCAGAGCATTTTTTTTTTTTTCAATTACACCATGGGCCTGTTTATTCAGCAATCATTTTTTTCATTACTTAAAGGAAATATATGGTCACAGCACACACTGTCATCTTATAACATCACCAATGTAATAGCAATACAAACAATAGTTATTTTTGACAATTTAAGCTTAGTTGAAAATCTCCTTTAACGTATTAAATTCTAATAGTCTGCTGGCCATCTGTTTTCACAACTTCCTGGATTGAAAGTAAACTGCTGTTTACTTTCAATTTCTAAAGACTCCAGGTACCTTTCTATCTGCAAGTAGTTTATTCCTCTACTGACTCAGCCTCCTGAAACTCCTCCTCTCAGCACCTCTGTGTTTTGAAAGGCAGGCTCTGTGAATGTTACTGATAGTGTTTGGATAAATTTGATCATTTGCATACTGTACACATGATTTCTGCTGTTTATTTTATGCATGGTGACTTATTCATGAATAGGTTTTGCACGTATTGATCCTAATTAGAGCATAGTAACACATTTTGATTCTTTACTAGGGATGAGCTTCGTGTTCGAGTCAAACCCATGTTCGACTCGAACATCGGCTGTTCGATCGCTCGTCGAATTGCGAACGATATGGGCCGTTCGCGCCAAATTCGTGTGGCGCGTCACGGCCCATAATTACCTGCGGCATCGCAGTGCATTGCTGATTTATGAATGGCCAAGCATGCACTATGACCCGCATGCTTGGCCAATCACAGCGCCGTCAGTAGAGCTGTAATTGGCCAAAGCCAGGGTGGCTTTGGCCAATTATGGCTCAGGGCGTTTAGAACACGTCCCACACTATATAAGGCCGCCTGCACGGTGGCCCTGTGTAGTGTATTCCGGTGTGCTTAGAGAGAGAGAGAGAGAGAGACAGTGTCATTTCATTTGAGTTAGCTAGATTAGGCAGGACAGTCAGTGAGTTAACTGTACTTCTAGTGTATTGTGTGTGTGTATATATATGTATCCCAGGTGGTGTGTGTATGTATGTATGTATGTGTGTGTATATATGTATGTATGTGTGTGTGTATATATATATATATATATATATATATATATATATATATATTGTATTCAGTTTAGCTAGATCCGTTCCTGTTATCTTCCTACTGATAGGCAGGCTTGTCTTGTTACAGTATTTACAGCTACCTGAAGAAAATTGCTGGTGTTCTTTTGATCCTATTAGTACCACAGTCAGGCAGCTAGACTATTTACAGTTAGTGTAGTGCGTCCTCCTCACAGTGTTCAGTTAAAGCTACATGTTTAGTTTAGTGTGACCTCTGCACAGTGTTCAGCTAAAACTACAAGTTAGTGTAGTGCACAGTGTTCAGCTAAAGCTACATGTTAGGGTAGTGCGTCCTCCTCAGTGTTCAGCTAAAACTACAAGTTAGTGTAGTGAGACCTCTGCACAGTATTCAACTAAAGCTACAAGTTAGTGTAGTGCATCCTGCTCAGTGTTCAGCTAAAACTACAAGTTAGTGTAGTGCATCCTGCTCACAGTGTTCAGCTAAAACTACAAGTTAGTGTAGTGCGACCTCTGCACAGTGTTCAGCTAAAACTACAAGTTGGTGTAGTGAGACCTCTGAACAGTGTTCAGCTAAAACTACAAGTTAGTGTAGTGCACAGTGTTCAGCTAAAGCTACAAGTTAGGGTAGTGCGTCCTCCTCACAGTGTTCAGCTAAAGCTACAAGTTAGTGTAGTGAGACCTCTGCACAGTGTTCAGCTAAAACTACAAGTTAGTGTAATGAGACCTCTGCACAGTTTTCAGCTAAAGCTACAAGTTAGTGTAGTGAGACCTCTGCACAGTGTTCAGCTAAAGCTACAAGTTGGTGTAGTGCGTCCTCCTCACAGTGTTCAGCTAAACCTACAAGTTATTTTTTTGCGAGCTCTGCAGTGTTCAGCTAAAGCTACCTGTAGAAGGTTGGTGGTGTTTTCCTGATCCTATCACTACCGCTACTACTACTATCTCTATCCCAGCTTAGTGCAGCTACAGGCCATTAGTATGTCTGGAATAGGGATGAGCCGAACACCCCCCGGTTCGGTTCGCACCAGAACCTGCGAACGGACCGAAAATTCGCACGAACGTTAGAACCCCATTGACGTCTATGGGACTCGAACGTTCGAAATCAAAAGTGCTCATTTTAAAGGCTAATTTGCATGGTATTGTCCTAAAAAGGGTTTGGGGACCCGGGTCCTACCCCAGGGGACATGTATCGATGCAAAAAAAAAACTTTTAAAAACGGCCGTTTTTTCGAGATCAATGATTTTAATGATGCTTAAAGTAAAAAATAAAAAAGTGAAATATTCCTTTAAATATCGTACCTGGGGGGTGTCTATAGTATGCCTGTAAAGTGGCGCGTGTTTCCCGTGTTTAGAACAGTCCCTGCACCAAATGTCATTTTTAAAGGAAAAAATCTCATTTAAAACTGCTTGCGGGTTTAATGTACTGTTGGGTCCTGGCAATATGGATGAAAATCAGTGAGACAAACGGCATGGGTACCCCCCAGTCCATTACCAGGCCCTTTGGGTCTTGTATGGATATTAAGGGGAACCCCGCACCCAAATTAAAATAAGGAAAGGTGTGGGGCCACCAGGCCCTATATACTCTGAACAGCAGTATACAGGCGGTGCAAACAAGACAGGGACTGTAGAATCTGTTTGTAATTTAGAACGGGTACATTTTTAACGTGTTTAGCTCCAGCCAAAAAATCTTTTTTTAGCTTTTTGGAAAACATAAGGAAGGGTCATCACCCCTGTGACATTTGTTTTGCTGTCTTTCCTCCTCTTCAGAAGATTTCACCTCACTTTTTGTCCCAATGACAAATGTTTTTTGAAAATTTGGGTTTTTTTGTGGAACAAGGATTGGAAAGCATCAGTGGAAAGGAGAAATGTTTTTCCCATATTAACTCTTAGAGGAGAGAATTTCCCTTCCTAGGGGTAGATTTCATCTCACTTCCTGTTGTCTCCTTCCGTTTGTAAGTTAGATGTATGAAAGTAGGGGGCTGCCCTATATACTGAGCAGAAATTTGGGCCTTAGGTGTTGTTGTGGCCACAACACTGTAAGCCCTCACAGGGCCCTGCTGTGAAATATTAGATCAAGAATTGTAATTACATGCCCCTGTTGAACAGGGGCAGAAAAACTGGGCCTTTGATGGTGGTGGTGGTGGTGCTGGTGCCACAACACTGTAAGTCCTCACTCGCTCTTGGTGGGTGCATAAATGGGCCCTGCTGTGAAATATTAGATCAAGAATTGTATTACATGCCCCTGTTGAACAGGGGCTGAAAAATTAGGCCTTAGGCACTGGTGCTGGTGCCACAACACTGCAACCCCTCACAGACACTAGTTGGAATGCAGGAACGAGCCCTGCTGCAAAGTATTGCATCAAAAATTGTAATTACACGCCCCTGTTAAACAGGGGCTGAAAAATTGTGCCTTAGGCACTGGTGGTGGCGCCCAGAACCAAAAATGTTCTTACAAGCTATCAGCGTGATCATTGAGGAGGAAGAGGATAATTACTCAGGGATAGTCACTCAGCATCAGCATAGGCAGTCTTTGAAGGGATCTGAGATTTCAAAAAAAAATATTCGGTTACATCAGCATCAGGTGCTTGGTAGCTGGTGGTGATCCAAGACTGATTAATTTTTATGAAGGTCAGTCGATCGACCGAGTCGGTGGACAGACGCACCCTGTGATCGGTTACGAAGCCTCCAGCAGCACTGAATGTGCGTTCCAAAAGAACGCTGGATGCAGGACAGGCCAGTAGCTCAATTGCATACTGTGCAAGCTCTGGCCAGTGATCCATCCTCAAGACCCAGTAACCCAGAGGATTTTCGGTGGGAAAGGTGTCCAAGTCTGATCTTGCCCCTAGGTATTCCTGCACCATGTAAAACAGACGCTGGCGATGGTTGCTGGAACCGATCATACCTTGGGGCTGCGGACCAAAATATTGTCTGAACGTATCAGTCAGACGGCCACCTTCTCCACCGCTCCTTCTTTGACTGACCAAAGCCTCAGCAACACGTTGTCCAGAAACAGGAGTTTGTAACCTCCCAGTCTCTGGGAACGCGTTGCACAGACCTTTCTGCAAGGCCTCCCGAAGATGTTTCATCCTCTGCTCCCTCTGCGATGGCAAGATAAGGTCTGCAACCTTACACTTGTAATGTGGATCAAGGAGGGTTGCCAGCCAGTATTGGTCCTTCTCCTTGATACCACGAATACGAGGATCCTTACGCAGGCTTGCCAGGATCAGGGAGGCCATGCAGCGTAGATTTGCTGAGGCATTCGGTCCGGAGTCCTCTGGGTCACTAAGGACGACATGGTCCGCAGCAACCTCCTCCCAGCCACGTACAAGTCCATGTGTTTCTTGGGACTGATCCCTTAAAGACTGCTGCTGATGCTGAGTGCCAGGCTCCACCTCCATACTGACACAATCTTCCTCCTCCTCCTCCTCGTCTTCTTCCTGTGTGATCGGCGGGCACGCAGGAACACTGTCTGGATAAAGGGGGCCTTGAGAGCTAAGGAAGTCCTCCTCCTCTTCCTGCCTCTGTTCTACCTCAAGTGCCCTGTCCATTATTCCATGCAGCGTGTGCTCCAACAGGTGGACAAGGGGGACAGTGTCACTGATGCATGCACTGTTACTGCTCACCATCCTCGTGGCCTCCTCAAATGGTGACAGGACAGTGCATGCATCCCTGATCATGGCCCACTGGCGTGGGGGAAAAAAAACCAAGCTCCCCTGACCCTGTCCTGGTGCCATAGTCGCACAGGTACTCATTGATGGCCCTCTGCTGCGTGTGCAGCCGCTGCAGCATGGCCAACGTTGAGTTCCACCTGGTGGGCATGTCACAGATTGGGCGGTTCTTGGGCAGGTTAAACTCCTTTTTGGAGGTCCGTCAGCCGAGCACTGGCATTATATGACCGGCGGAAATGCACACAGACTTTCCTGGCCTGCCTCAGGACATCCTGTAACTCGGGTACCTGCCCAAGAACCGCTGCACCACCAAGTTAAGGACATGAGCCAAACAGGGCAGAGAGGAGGTTGGTGCCATTGTCGCAAACCACCATTCCTGCCTTAAGTTGGCATGGCGTCAATCACCTCTGAACCTGCCCCTGCAGAGGACGCACCGCACTAACTTGTAGGTTTAGCTGAACACTGTGAGCAGGACGCACCCCACTAACTTGTACAATACCTGACCGCGAGATTGTGTTTCCAGCACAATACCATCGCGCTGGTTCTCGGCGACAGGGTACTGTGCATGTCGCGCTGCCTCACTCTTTGTTTTCCTTCTGCGATGAGTGACAGGCAGTGCTGACAGCTGGTATGAATGCTGAGGCGGGAACACCACGCCAAATTTTAAATGAAAGAACCGGCGTGGGTTCCCCCCCAGGGGCATACCAGGCCCTTAGGTCTGGCATGGATTGTAAGGGGAACCCCCTACGCCGAAAAATTGGCGTGGGGGTCCACCCAATCCATACCAGCCCTTTTCCAAGCACGCAGGCCGGCCAGGAAAGGGGGTGGGGACGAGCGAGCGCCCCCCCCCCCCCCCTCCTGAGCCGTACCAGGCCGCATGCCCTCAACATGGGGGGCGGGTGCCTTGGGGGAGGGGGGGCGCCCTGCGGGGCACCCCCACCCCAAAGCAGCTTGTCCCCATGTTGATGAGGACAAGGGCCTCTTCCCGACAACCCTGGCCGTTGGTTGTTGGGGTCTGCGGATGGGGGGCTTATCGGAATCCGGGAGCCCCCTTTAATAAGGGGGCCCCCAGATCCCGGCCCCCCACCCTGTGTGAATGAGTTTGGGGTACATGGTACCCCTACCCATTCACCTAGGGAAAAGTGTCAATATAAAAAAAACACAGTACACAGGTTTTAAGAGTAATTTATTAGTCAACTCCGGGATCTTCTTCCAACTTCGGGGGGTCTCCTTCCGACTTCTCCCGGTGTTCGGCCTCTTCTCCCGGGCCCCACCGCTATATTCTTCCAGCTCTATTGCCAGCGAGGGGCCCGATCTGCTGCCGCTATCTTGTCGCCGCCGCTGGCTCGCCGCCGCTGTCTCGCCGCTTCTTCTCTTCTTCCCCGATGTTGACACGACGCTCTCTCCGGCTCGAATGCTGTGTGCGAGCTGCGGAGCCATTTATATAGGCGGTGACCCCGCCCCCTTACGATGTCATGGTCCCAGCATGCGCAGGGACTCTGGGGCCACGCCCCCTTATGATTCCAGAGTCCCTGCGCATGCTGGGACCATGACGTCCTAAGGGGGCGGGGTCACCGCCTATATAAATGGCTCCGCAGCTCGCACACAGCATTCGAGCCGGAGAGGGCCCCTCGCTGGCAATAGAGCTGGAAGAAGATAGCAGCAGGGCCCGGGAGAAGAGGCCGAACACCGGGAGAAGTCGGAAGGAGACCCCTGGCTCAGGAGGGGGGTGCTCGCTCGTCCCCATCCCCTTTCCTGGCCGGCCGGGCTGCGTGCTTGGATGAGGGTCTGGTATGGATTGGGGGGACCCCCACGCCAATTTTTTGGCGTAGGGGGTTCCCCTTACAATCCATGCCAGAGCTAAGGGCCTGGTATGCCCCTGGGGGGAACCCACGCCTTTTTTTCATTTAAAATTTGGCGCAGTGTTCCCGCCTCAGGATTCATACCAGACAGCTGTCAGCACTGCCTGTCACTCATCGCGGAAGGAAAACAAAGTTTTCCTTTCCCGATGAGTGAGTCATCTCGGCGCTGGCTCCTGCGACGGGGCTCGCAGGTGTCAAATCTTGCCGAGAAATGCGGCGAGATTGACACAATATCGCGGTCACCTACTGTAGTTTTAGCTGAACACTGTGAGCAGGACGCACTGCACTAACTGTAAATAGTCTAGCTGCCTGACTGTGGTACTAATAGGATCAAAAGAACACCAGTAATTTTCTTCAGGTAGCTGTAAATACTGTAACAAGACAAGCCTGCCTGTCAGTAGGAAGATAACAGGAACGGATCTAGCTAAACTGAATACAGTGTGTATGTGTATGTATGTATGTATGTATGTATGTGTGTATGTATATATATATATATATATATATATATATATATATATATATATATATATATACGCCTTTCCTTTTTTTTATTTTTTATTTTTATTTTTTTAATTTAGGTGCGGGGTTCCCCTTAATATCCATACAAGACCCAAAGGGCCTGGTAATGGACTGAGGGGTACCCATGCTGTTTGTCTCACTGATTTTCATCCATTGCCAGGACCCGACATTGCATTAAAGCCGCATGCAGTTTTAAATGACAATTTTTCCTTTAAAAATGACATTTTGTGCAGGGACTGTTCTAAGCACGGGAAACACGCGCCACTTTACAGGCATACTATAGACACCCCCCAGGTATGATATTTAAAGGAATATTTCACTTTTTTTTAAACTTTAAGCATCATTAACCACTTGACCACTTGGCACTTAAACCCCCTTCCTAACCAGACCAATTTTCAGCTTTCGGTGCTCTCACATTTTGAATGACAATTATCATACAACACTGTACCCATATGAAATTTTTGTCCTTTTTTTCACACAAATAGAGCTTTCTTTTGGTGGTATTTAATCACCGTTGGGTTTTTTTATTTTTTGCTCTATAAAAGAAAAAAGACTGAAAATTTGGTAAAAAAATGAATTTTTCTTTGTTTCTGTTATAAAATTTAGCAAATTAGTATTTTTTCTTCTTAAATTCTGGCCAAAATTCATACTGCTACATATCTTTGGTAAAAATAACCCAAATCGGTGGATATTATTTGGTCTTTGTGGAAGTTTATAGAGTCCAAAAGCTATGGTGCCAATATCTGAAAATTGATCACACCTGAAGTACTGACGGCCTATCTATATTCTTGAGACCCTAACATGCCAGAAAAGTACAAATACCCCCCAAATGACCCCTTTTTGGAAAGAAGACATTCCAAGGTATTTGAAAAGATGCATGGTGAGTTTTTTTGAAATTGTCATTTTTTCCCACAATTCTTTGCAAAATCAAGATTTTTTTTTTCTTCTTTTTTTTTTTAACAAAATTTTCATATTAGAAGGGTTTTTCTCACACACAGCATATGCATACCACAAATTACACCCCAAAACACATTCTGCTATTACTCCCAAGTATGGCAATACCACATGTGTGAGACTTTTACACAGCGTGGCCACATACAGAGGCCCAACATGCACGGAGCACCTTCAGGTGTTCTGGAGCACCCAGGCCAATTCTTATATTTCTCTCCTACATGTAAAAATAATCATTTATTTGCTAGAAAATTATATACATATATATCTCACCTCTAGGCTGGGAAGCCGGAAATTTAAAAAAAAAAAAAAAAAACGATCCTGGCTTTGATCGAAGCGGTGAGTCGGTAGAAGCACCGGAGGGTGGCGGTTAAGGGGGGGCTTCCCCTCTCGCCTCCCATAAGAACGATAAAGCAGTGGAACAGCCGCTATGATCATTCTTATGGTGTAGGGAATCGCCGGCTGAAAAAGCTGATATCTGAATGATGCCAGTAGCTGCACCCATCATTCAGATATCCCCACACAAATTCAAGGACATCATATGACGGCGGGCGGGAGCTGGTTAAAAATTGCAGAGTGTTGCGGGGTATTGTGGGGAGTGTTGCGGGGTATTGTGGGGAGTGTTGCGGGGTATATTGCAGGGTATATTGCATGGAGGGATGGATGGATGTGACTGTATTTGTCACTGAGCAGCGCTATGGGCACTACACATGCAGCCCACAGCAGTGCTGCCATCCGATCCCTCCCCCTTTCCCCTCGCACTGTACTGATCGGTACACAGAGGGGAAGGAGGAACCTGCGTCATGACATGACGTCGGTTTGTTTACATGTGATCGCTCCGTCATTTGATGGAACATTAGAACGGACCGAAAGTTCGCTCAAACTTTCGAACCCCGTTAAAAGTCTATGGGACTCGAACGGGAGAAATCAAAAGTGCGGATTTTAAAGGCTAATATGCAAGTTATTGTCCTTAATAGGGTTTGGGGACCCGGGTCCTGCCCATGGTACATGTATCAATGCAAAAAAAAGTTTTAAAAACGGCCATTTTTCGGGAGCAGTGATTTTAATGATGCTTTAAAGTGAAAAAATAAAAGTGAAATATTCCTTTTAAATATCATACCTGGGGGGGTGTCTATAGTATGCCTGTAAAGTGGCGTGTGTTTCCCGTGTTTAGAACAGTCCCTGTTCTAAATGACATTTCTAAAGGGAAAAAAGTCATTAAAACCACTTGCGGTTTTAATGTCATGTCTGGTCCCAGCAATATGGGTGAAAATCATTGAGAACCCCCCCAGCCCATTACCAGCCCCTTTTGGATCTTGTAGGGTTATTAAGGGGAACCCTGCACCCAAATAAAAAAAGGAAAGGCGTGGGGTCCCCAGGCCCTATATACTCTGAACAGCAGTATACAGGCGGTGCAAACAAGACCGGGACTGTAGGTTTGTTCTTAAGTAGAATCTGTTTGTAATTTTTAACTGGTACATTTTTACGTGTAGCTCCAGCTCTTTTTAAGCTTTTTGGAAAACATAGGGAAGGATTATCACCCCTGTAACATTTGTTTTGCTGTCTGTGCACATGTTCAGAAGATTTCACCTCAGTTTCTGTCCCAGTGACAATTGGATTTTGAAAATTTGTTTTTTTTAATGAAACAAGAAACTCTGACAGTAGAGAATTTTCCTTCCTAGGGGTAGATTTCCTCTCGCTTCCTGTTGTCTCCTTCCGTTTACAAGTAGGAGTTGTTTGTAAGTTGGATGTTTGAAAGTAGGGGCCTGCCCTATATACTCTGCAGAAATTTGGGCCTTAGGCACTGGTGGTATGAGAACACTGTAAGCCCTCAGTCACTCTTGGTGGGTGCAGTAACGGGCCCTGCTGTGAAATATTAGATCAAAAATTGTTAAACAGGGGCTAAAAAATTGGGCCTTAGGCACTGGTGCTGGTGCCACAACACTGCAACCCCTCACAGATACTCTAGTTGAAGCGCAGGAATGAGCCCTGCTGCAAAGTATTGCATCAAAAATTGTAATTACACGCCCCTGTTAAACGGGGGCTGAAAAATTGGGCCTTAGCCACTGGTGGCGGTGCCCAGAACCAAAAATGTTCTTACAAGCTATCAGCATGAACATTGAGGAGGAAGAGGATAGTCACTCAGCATAACAGGATAGTCACTCAGCATCAGAATAGGCAGTCTTGAAGGGATCTCACATTAAAAAAAAAATTATTCGGTTACATCAGCATCAGGCGCTTGGTAGCTGGTGATCCGAGACTGATTCATTTTTATGAAGGTCAGCCGATCGTCCAATTCGGTGGACAGGCGCACCCTGTGATCGGTTACAAAGCCTCCAGCAGCACTGAATATGCGTTCCGAAAGAACGCTGGATGCAGGATAGGCCAGTAGCTCAATTGCATACTGTGCAAGCTCTGGCCAGTGATCCATCCTCAAGATCCAGTAACCCAGAAGATTTTCGGTGGGAAAGGTGTCCAAGTCTGATCTTGCCCCTAGGTATTCCTGCAGCATGTGAATCAGACGCTAGTGATGGTTGCTGGAACTGATTATACATTGGGGCTGCGGACTGAAAAATTGTCTGAACGCATCGGTCAGACGGCCACCTTCTCCACCACTCCTTCTCTGACTGACCGAAGCCTCAGTAACACGTTGTCCAGGAGGAAAAGGAAATTGTAACCTCCCAGGCTCTGGAAACGCATTGCACAAACCTTTCTGCAAGGCCTCCCGAAGATGTTTCATCCTCTGCTCCCTCTGTGATGGCAAGATAAGGTCCGCAACCTTACCCTTGTAACGTGGATCAAGGAGGGTTGCCAGCCAGTAATGATCCCTCTCCTTGATACCACAAATACAAGGAGGATCCTTCTGCAGGCTTTGCAGGATCAGGGAGGCCATGCAGTTTGCTGAGGCATTCGGTCCAGAGTCCTCTGGGTCACTAAGGACGACATACTCCACAGCCACCTCCTCCCAGCCACGTACAAGTCCATGGGTTTCTTGGGACTGTAAATGACCCCTTGAAGACTACTGCTAATGCTGAGTGCTAGGCTCCACCTCCATGCTGACACAATTCTCCTCCTCCTCCTCCTGTGTGATCAGCGGGCACACAGGAACACTGTCTGGATAAAGGGGTCCTTGAGAAATAAGGAAGTCCTCCTCTTCCTGCCTCTGTTCTGCCTCAAGTGCCCTGTCCATTATTCCATGCAGCGTGTGCTCCAACAGGTAGACAAGAGGGACAGTGTCACTGATGCATGCACTGTCACTGCTCACCATCCTCGTTGGCTCCTCAAATGGTGACAGGACAGTGCATGCATCCCACTGGCACAGGGAAAAAAACAACCTCCCCTGATCCTGTGCTGGTGCCATAGTCTCACAGGTACTCATTGATGGCCCTCTGCTGCATGTGCAACCGCTGCAGCATGGTCAACATTGAGTTCCACCTGGAGGGCATATCACATATTTGGTGTTTCTTGGGCAGGTTAAATTCCTTTTAGAGGCCAGCCAAGCACTGCCATTATATGACTGGCGGAAATGCACACAGACTTTCCTGGCCTGCCTCTGGACATCCTGTAAGCCCGGGTACCTGCCCAAGAACCGCTGCACCACCAAGTTAAGGACGTGAGCCAAACAGGGCACATGGGTCAGTTGTCCCTGTCAGAGGGTGGAGAGGAGGTTGGTGCTATTGTCTCTAACCACCATTCCTGGCTTAAGCTGGCGTGGTGTCAACCACCTCTGAGTCTGCCCCTGCAGAGCTGACAGAATCTTTGCCCCAGTGTGGCTCCTGTCCCCCAAGCACACCAGTTCAAGTACCGCATGGCATCTTTTTGCCTGCGTGCTTGCGTAGCCCCTTGAACACCTACGGAACAAGACTGGTTCCGAGGACAAATCGGCGCAGGAAGAGGCCATGGAGGAAGAAGAGGAGGAGGGGGTGGAGCAGAGAGGTGTGGCGGAATCCCCACTAGTAGAATTTTGGAGGCGTGGTAGCAGAACAACCTCCAACACTACTGCACCCTGTCCTGCTTCCTTCCCAGCTGCCAGCAGAGTCACCCAGTGCGCAGTGAAAGATAGGTAACGTACCGGTCAATGCCTGCTGGACCATGAGTTAGCAGTAATATGCACCTTGCCGCTGACCGACTTGTCCAGCGAGGCATGGACAATGCCTTCCACATGCTGGTAGAGAGCCGGAATCGCCTTCCGTGAAAAAAGTGGCATTTGGGAACCTGCCACTGAGGTACCGCACATTGCACAAACTCATGGAAGGGGGCAGAGTCTACCAACTGAAAAGTCAGCAGTTGAAGTGCTAGCAATTTAGCCAAGCTAGCATTCAACCACTGGGCATGTGGATGGCTGGGAGCGAACTTCTTTCGCCGGTGGAGCAACTGAGGTAGGGAAATCTGCCTGCTAGAATTGGACGTTGGTGTACCGATAGCAGATTGCCCGCAAGTACTGTGTTGGAAATGTTTATACCTCACTTAAATGATTAACGATACAAATATAAGTGATTAAACTTTTGTCTATATAAGAATAAAAACTAACGATAACAGGGCAAAAAGATAAACAATTACATTTATTTACACAGAGAAGAAAGAATAATTAGAATTTATCATATATCTCCAGTGATGCCACAAGTACAGTGTTGCTTTAGGCTGCAAAGATAATATAGGCCGAATTCAGAAATAGTTGCAATGCACATACAGGGGCTATACAATATTATAAGACAACTCCTAGGATACAAAAAGTTAGGAAGAAACTACAGAGAGAGAGATACATGCATACTTTACACGGACATCATGTCGCCTCGATGGTCGGGGCTGGACAAAAAGGGCAGAACCTTTAGCTCTCTCCCTCTTTTATATGCATTCTCCACCAATCAACATATTCATTGGTTCAGAGGTGCATTAAATTCTGATTGGCTACATTTGAAGTCTACTACTCATTGGTTAACAGTTGCCTCCAATTCTGATTGGCCACATTTGAAGCCTTCCAAAAGTTCATGCTAAGATTTTAAAACTTCCGGTGCCTCTCAGTCTGAGTTAATGAACAATCTCCTTTTGATCCCCGAGCCCAAACAGTTCTGACATTTGCACTTGAATGAATGAATGATTTGTAAAGCGCAGCAAATGCGAACTGAATCGCCTCAAGGCGCTGAGATACATTCTCTGTTGTCAGCTTGTTAGAAGAGGAAGGTCTTTAGTTTTTTCCTGAAGGCCTGGTGGTTTTCTTCCATGCGGATGTTGGTAGGAAGAGCATTCCATAGTCGGGGTCCTTGGACTGCGAATCTTCGTTCTCCCTTTGCTTTGTAGCGGTATTTGGGAATGATAAGGAGGTTTTGGTTGGCTGATCGAAGACTGCGATTCGGTGTGTAGTGTTTTATTTTCTCCCGGAGATATAGCGGAGCATTTCCTTGTATACATTTGTGGGTGAGGCAGAGGGTCTTGAATGTGATCCGATTCTTCACGGTTAACCAGTGTAGGCTCTTTAGGGATGGGGAGATGGATTCCCAGGGTTTTTTTCCTGTTAACAGCCTTGCCGCCGTGTTTTGGATGAGTTGTAAGCGCGCAAGCTGATATTGGGGAAGTCCTACGTAGAGGGAATTTGCGTAGTCGAGTCGGGAATTGATGATTGTTCCCACAACTGCCGCTTTGTCCTCTTCTGGGATGAAGGGGATTAGTCTGCGTAGCTGGCAGAGGAGATGGTGGGATCCGCTCACCACTGATCCTATTTGTGCATCCATTGTCATTCCTGAGTCGAAAATGACTCCGAGGCTCTTGGCTTTGGTGCTTGGAGAGATGGTCTGTCCGAGGATGGTGGGAGGTGTCCACGGAGTCTTTGTTGTGGAATTTTTGTTAGCTTGAAGGAGAAGAAGTTCTGTTTTTGAACCATTGAGTTTGAGGGAGCTACTTGTCATCCAGTCATCTATTAAAGTGAGACATTTCTGTAATTGCTGATGAAGGTCTTTTTGTCCGTTGATGCGAAGGTAGAGTTGAGTGTCGTCAGCGTATGAGTGGAAGCAGAGATCGGTTTTCCTGATGATATTGAGAAGTGGGCGGATGTAGATGTTGAATAGTATTGGTGACAAGGGTGAGCCTTGAGGGACTCCACAGGAGACTGCCCGGGTTTCCGAGGTGAAGGTTCCTAGTTTCACTGTCTGGGAGCGATTCTCTAAGAAGGATGTAAACCATTTTAGAGCAGAATCTGTAGCTCCTGCAACTTCAGCGAGGCGGACAAGTAAAGTATTGTGGTCCACTGTATCGAATGCTGCGCTGAGGCCCCCTAGTGAGTTGAAGCCTTAAAGTGGATGTAAACCCAAAAAGTTTTTTTTTTTTTTTTTATCATACTGTAGAGTATAAGATTTGCTATTGTTTGAGCCCAGTCTTGCCACACAGTTAATCCATCTCTGAGCAATCCCCTTTTATTGTTCAGTGAGACAATTCTTGACAAACTGAGAAAAACTTTGTCAAATACTCCCCCTTGCTGTGAGTGACAGGTGATTTACATCTCGTGCATTATCCTAAGAGACAAGCAGTATTTTGAAAAGTTCCCTCCCCCACTACTTTCTTCAGCAGCTCTGCAAGGATTGGCTGTTCCACACCTCACCATGATTTGGCATGCTGAAGTCATGTGGTTACTTTCCTGTCTTTTCACTGGATGTTAGAGATCATAGCAGAAGTTCAGTGTTAGAAATACAGAGAAAATGCATAATGACAAGGGGAGTGTAGAGGTGGGCGGGGAGTCTTCTGACATCACGACTCCACCCACCGAGCTCCAGACAACAGACCCACCCACAGATAATGCAGTTTTTCGGGTCTAATAACAGAGAGAGGGGAGACATTTGACAGGTAAGGATACATGCAGGAGGCATGTATATCCTTATAGATAACCCCTATGGCAGTAGTTTAGAAAGGATGACATTGGGTTTACATCCACTTTAATGTCTGCAAATACTCTTTGATTCAGTTAAAACCTGGGGTCCTTCCCTGGTTCCCACGAGTGTACAACAAAAACTGCATTTCTAACGAGGTGAGCTGGGCCCTATCATGATATTAAAAACATACATGCATAGATACACATATATAATATACACATGCTCGCATACCTACACACATATATACATACATCCTATGGGGCATGGCAATTTAATTAGAGTCCTTGCAATGGTTCGCTTGGATCTCATTGATATGAATATAGAATTCAATATCTCCATCACAGTACTTGGCTGTGACACACCTTCATTCCTCTCAGTGCAGGTTTCTGAGAGTATTGAAGGTATAGTGGGGTTGGAGATCCCAGCTGATGAGGAGGAGCAAGAAGAGGTCCGCCTTGTTCTTTGGTGTGTGTCTTTTAGGTACTGTAGTGTTGCCAACAGGCTGCATAGGAGCTCGACATATGTCTGATTAAGCATGCGGTACAGTACACTGACTGAAAATACTGCAGCTGCCTGCCTGTGGTATTAGGAAGAGAACACCAGCAATTGTCTGCAGTTAGCTTTAGTTGCACACTGTGCAAGGGATACAGCACACTGACTGAAAATACTGCAGCTGCCTGCCTGTAAGTATATTAGGAAGAGAATAACAGGAACGGATCTAGCTAAACTGAATACAGTGTATGTGTGTGTGTGTGTGTGTGTGTGTATATAGATAGAGATATAGAGATATAGATATATATATATATATATATATATATATATCTATCTCTATCTCTCTCTCTCTCTATATATATATATATATCTCTCTCTCTATCTATATATATATATATATATATATATATATATATATATATATATATATATATATATATATATATATCTCTCTCTCTCTCTCTATCTATATATATATATATATATATATATATATATCTCTATATATATCTCTGAGATAGATAGATAGATACACACAACACCTGGGATGCATATATATACTAAATACACTGACTGCAGCTAACTGACTCGCCTGCCTGCTCTATCAAACGCAAATGAAATAACTATCTCTATCTCTATCATCTCTATCATCTCTATCTCTATCATCTCTATCTCTATCATCTCTATCTCTATCATCTCTATCATCTCTATCTCTATCATCTCTATCATCTCTATCATCTCTATCTCTATCATCTCTATCTCTATCTCTATCATCTCTATCATCTCTATCATCTCTATCTCTATCATCTCTATCTCTATCTCTTTGTCAAAAGAAGTTTATTGAGTATACAATGTTATAAAGATACATAAAGTAAGTTTACAAGGATCTATAAAGTAAGCTCATTGTTTTACAGTAGGGTTTATATAGGTAAATATCATGAAATTTCAAATATTAAACATTGGGTTCACGTAAACCTAAATGAAAGATATATATCATTTCCTTGGTACTTTTGTAGGTATTTAAATGATTTATACCTACTATACATATTGTTTACAAGTAGAGTGTATATAGGTCAAATAAATTCTGATAATGAGCTTTAATCGTAAGGTGGAGAAAAGGAAAGAGAAAGAAGAAAAAGGGTTGAAAGGTAGAGGTATGGTCCACAAGGTTGTCCCGCTCGTCAGTTTATTATTCTTTTTAGTTCTCTTTGAAGCCTTAGAATGGGTGTCTCTGTAAGTCATTTAATCTGTTACCATGGCAACAGGACAGAGTCATTGAAATTTGACAGGAACTGTTGTTTTATCCAAGGATGCCAAAGTTTTTCAAATTTTGGAATTTGATTTTGATCGATGGCTACCATCTTAGCATGGGACATTGTATTATTCATTCTGTGAATTGTTTCTGCTAGTACCAATGTAGGAGATTTCCATGCCTTGGCCACTGTTTGTTTTGCTGCCGTTATTAGTTGGATCATAAGTTTGAATTGAGAGAGTGTTAACCATTCCGGTTTTAGATTAAGTAAAGTTAAATATGGATCTGGTTGTATTATTTTTTAAAATATTTTAGATGCAATCACGAAGACTTCCTTCCAGAAGGTTTGGATTACTGGGCACGTCCACCATATGTGTAGGTGTGTGCCTATTTCTGGGCATCCTCGAAAACAAAGAGCTGAGGTATTAGGTGAATATTTTGCCACTCTAGCGGGTACAAGGTACCAGCGAGTTAGGACTTTATAATTTGTCTCCAGTGCTAAGATGTTGGGTGAAGATGACTTAGATGTGAGCCATATGTTAGACCAGTCCGTGTCTTCTAAAGTTCGTCCCAGGTCCTCCTCCCACCTCTGAACGTAAGAGGGTCTATTAAGATTTGCTACTCCATATAATTGATTATAAAGTGATGAAATTGTACCTTTAGCAAATGGATCTTTTGTACAGATTGATTCAAAAATGGATAATTGGGATAATGGTGTATCCCCCTTTAGGAATGGTGTATAGAAACTTTTGATTTGGAGATATCTAAATATCTCAGAGTTTGGTAGATCATATTTTTCTCTAAGCGATGGGAATGAAAGGAATGATTTAGATGCTATGAAGTCATTTAGTGTCTGAATGCCTGATGTTGTCCAAGCTTTAAAAGAATTTGGGTAGATCCATGCCGGATAAAAGGCCGGATTTCTGATAAAAGAAAGGAGAGGATTGTGTGGAGATTGTAACTGATATTTGGTTTTTAGTTTATCCCAGAGAGATGAGAAGTGTTTAGTTATGGGATTATGAATTTTAAAGCGGTCTTTAGGATCAAGCCATAATAAATTTGATATTAATAGAGGGTCATTTTCTGAAGCCTCTATAAATACCCATAATGGGATTTCCTGTTTTGCATGGTATTTGGACAGACTGGCCAAATGTGCTGCTCTGTAGTAGTTAGTAAAATTAGGGTATCCCAGGCCTCCTTTATTTTTGGGAAGATGTAGTGTGTGTATAGGTATACCTGGTTTAGAAGAGCCCCATATAAACGAAGTTGCTCTTTTTTGTACTATTCTCAAAAAATAGGAAGGAATTGGAATAGGGAGGACTCTGAATAGATAAAGCAATTTGGGTAGAATAGTCATTTTGATTGCATTAATCTTCCCTATCCAGGATAAAGGAAGTTGCGACCATTGTTTTATTAGATTTGTGATCTGTCTTAATACAGGAGGATAATTGGTTGAGAATAAGTCAGAATGAGATGCTGTTAAATGAATTCCAAGATATGGGATTGATTTTTCTGCCCATGTGAATGGGAGTGCAGCCCTAGCCGGGATCAATTCCATGTTTGTGAGTGAAATATTAAGCACTAGGCATTTCTTAGGATTAATCATAAGGCCGGATAGGGCTGCAAATCCATCAAGAGCTGGTATTAAGTTAGGACCAGAGACCTGTGGTGATGATAGAAAAAGTAATATATCGTCTGCAAATATACATAATTTGTGTGTAATACCTCCTACTTCAATGCCAGTTATAGTTTGGTTTGTTCTGATGTATTGGGCCATGGGTTCGAGTATAAGGGCAAATAATAAGGGAGATAATGGGCAACCCTGTCGGGTACCTCCTTTCGATATTAAAGGCTTCAGATTTGTATCCAGCATATTTTATATAGGCTTTGGGTTTATTATATAATGCTTTGATCCATGTTAAAAAGTGGGGTCCAAAACCCCATTTTTGTAATGAATATTGCATATATTGCCAGGATACTGTGTCAAATGTCCTCTTAATATCGAGAGATAGAAAACATAAAGGGATTTTCCGTTTTTTAGCAATATGTGCCAATAACACTGCCCTGCGTATATCATCGCCTGCCTGTCTATTTGGCATGAAGCCTACTTGATCTCTATGTATTAATTTTCCTATAATGCTATTGAGGCGTTTTGCTATTATTTTTGCTAATAATTTAATATCGAGGTTTAACAGAGAGGCCGATAATTCACACAGGAAGTATCATCAGAAAGGGGTTTTGGGATCATACAAACAATTGCCATTAGTGTTTCTTGCCGAAAAGAATGTCCATCTAGAAGTTTGTTAAAAGTTTCAGTGAGAATGGGAGAGAGTATTTCTGAGAATGTTTTATAGTATAAAGCCGAGTAGCCGTCTGGGCCTGGTCTTTTGTTAAGTTTTAGGTCTTTTATGGCGTTAGCAACTTCATCTATAGTTATAGGCTCATCCAAACTGCTTTTTTGATTCTGAGATAACTCAGGTAAGTTTATTTTTGAGAAAAAGGATTCAGCTTCTGTAGGATTAAATTCATTGTTTGTCTTGTATAAAGTTGCGAGATGTGAGTGAAATTTATGGACTATTTTAACTGGATTACAAGTGTAAACATTTTTTGATAATTTCAAACGTTTGAAAGATTTGTTAGTTGAATTTAATGCCCGAGCCAAATATGTACCTGGTTTGTTTGTATTCATGTAGAAATTGTGTTTGGAGCGTTTGAGGGATTTATCAACTGACTCAGTGAGAAATAGATCGTATTCCAATCTAGATTTTTCCAGATGAGATTTTGTGCTCTGAGATGGATTATCTTGAAATGATATGTAGGCTGCATTAAAATTGAGTTCTAGTTTTTTTGCTAGATTTTTGCGTTCCCGTTTAAATAGTGCCATTTGTCTTTGTATTGTACCACGCAAGACAGGCTTATGAGCTTCCCACAGTGTTATTGGGGAGATGTCTGTTGTATTATTAATTGATATGTATTCCTTTAAAGCTTGTTCAATGGCCATCTGATGTAGTGGGTGTTTGAGCATTATGTCCGGTAAGTACCACGTTGGGTCATGCGCTTTTGGTATGGCTGAGGCTATAGTAGTGTATACTGCATTATGGTCAGACCACGGAATCGGAATTATATCTGATACAATAATTTCTGGTATCATTCCTATTGTTAGAAAAATATGATCTATTCTGGTGAAGGTTTGATGAGGGTGCGAGAAATAAGTGAATTTCTTTTTCATTGGGTTACTTTCTCTCCATGAATCTACCAGATTGTATTTGGAAAGAAGTTGAGAAAAAGTTAATCTAGAGGTTATTTTGGATGGTGTAAAAGGTGATTTATCTAGAAATGGGAGGAGGACCTGGTTCGAATCCCCACACATTATCACTGTTCCTATTTTGTGTGTATTAATCACTTGTAATATATGTGAGAGGAATGGTGTAGGTTGTTTGTTAGGAGCGTAGTAGGAAATCACCGTGATTGCTGTATCCATTATATCACCCATGAGTATCAGGTATCTACCTTCTGGGTCTTTAATTTCTGATGATAAGGTGAATGGTGTGGATCTGTGAAATGCAATTAGAGTTCCCCTTTGCTTGGTACAGGCAGAAGCCGTGTAAATTTGTTGATAAAAAGGAGAAATATATTTTGGAGTAGAATCTTTGGTGAAGTGTGTTTCTTGGAGGCATACTATGTGAGCCTTCTTGTTATGAAAAGTACGGAAGGCTTTGGTCCTTTTTTGAGGGACATTTATTCCCTGAACATTCAGGGAAAGTATATTCAGTGGTGCCATGGCAATAAATCAAATAGTTTTGACTTACTTTTTGTTATGCAGAGCTGACTGCGCAGATCAACCTGTGTGGACTGAAGAGATGAATAGATAGAAAAGAAACCAGTGAATTCTGGAGTAAAGAGTAAACAAAAAACATATGAGATTAGATGATACATTGTATAAATTATTTTTTGCAAGTAATCACAATTTACCCGTGAAAGAGAATAAATATCTCTCTAAGGGGAATAAGTGCCTTCGTCACACTCCCACATTATATGGTTGGGAGAATGAGGAGGGCTAATGGGGGTACACGGATCTTCCGCTTACAGGAGAGAAGTGCTATGTCAAAAGACATCAAAATGATGTTTCATTAATTGGAGTGCAGAATATAGTTTTTGTTGAAATTATTTTTTCCAGGGTGGTTGTATATGGTTAGTCTTGCCCTAGGCTAAATAATTCAGTTAGAAAGGTACTGTTAATAACTTTGGTATTGATGAAGATAGTTTGAATTATTTTGGGATTTTAACCCTTTTAGAGTAAACAATTACATATTTTATTCATATGTAACTGTTTAAATATGTTAACTCATAAAATTGAGGTTGTATTGCTTCAGATTAGAATAAACAAAAACATAATTCTAGGAACTAGTTAGGAAAAGAAAGAAAAAGCTTCCATTACTTCTGGATTATTGAACATATTTGTCCTAAAAAGTAATAAATCTATTGTTATTACCTGATAAGGAAATTCTTGTTCAGTTATATATTATTTCACTTATATATTCTAAGGCTATATGAATCAGAAGTAATAAGAAATATAACTGGAATGTAACATGATCCCACACAGTGTGTGACTATCAGAATGCAGTTACATTCAGTTATAAATATAGGTTTTTTTATAGAGAACCATCTTTTAGTATAATAAATGAAGAGATATCAGGAATTAGGATGTCAGTCCATTGAATCTTCTTGGTCCATGGATGATGTGGCATAACGGCCTCTTTTGTGAGAATGATGATTCCCATTTTGTTCTGAAATTTTCTGGGTGCTGCCTGAAGGTAAAGATGACGCCATTCTTCTGCGTTTGGGAGAGTTGCTGCTTGTGGGTTCTGTCAGATTTAATTTTAAAAGGGTTTGTTGTAGTTCATCTGCTGATCTGCTTCTGTAAATTGTACCTTGGTAGTTAAATCTGACTGAAAAGGGGAAGCCCCATTGATACATAATGTTGTGGCGTTGCAGTTCCATTAGTTGGGGTTTCATGGATCGTCTTTTAGTAATAGTAAGTTGGGATAGGTCAGCAAAAATGTGATAATTGTGTCCTTGAAAATTAAGTTCCTTTTTTTCTCTTGCAGCAATTTAGTATTTGTTCTTTCGTTCTGTAATAATGAAATTTTGTGATTATATCACGTGGGGGTCCATCTTTCTTTTTGGCTGTGAGGGCTCTGTGTACTCTGTCCAGTTCTAAACGTTCAATAGGGATATCTGGCTTTAGTTCTTGTAATAGAGCAGTAATAGTAGATTGCAGGTCTGTCACAGTTTCAGGTATTCCCCTTATGCGCAAGTTTGAACATCTGGCTCTATTTTCGTAATCTTCGAGCTTAGTTTGAAGTATTAAATTCTCTTTTTTTAATTGTTCCAATTCTGTTATATTTTCTTAGGTTGTAATTTCAATTTCATCCATTTCTATTTCTAAGGCTGCGGTGCGGTTTCCCAGCTCTCTTATTTCTTTGGTTAGGCTTTTTGTTATTTGGTCTGAGGTTTGTTTTAAAGCCTTATGAAGCATCTTTTCAAATTGTAATAATATTACTGGGGATACTGAGGAGGCTTGTGGAGAAGTTTGTGAGAGGATTTGTTCTGTATCTGACTCAAATGGAGAGTCTTGCTGTGACATTTTCTGTCTGTGAGAGCGCCCTGATGCTGTATCTTGTGAGGTGACTGGAGCTGCTTCAGCTGCAGTGAGTGCCTGTGAGCTCTTTGTGAGGTGATTTTTATTTCTGCCACGGTTTCCTCCCAGTACCATATTTCCTGCCCAAACTTTCACAGTTTGTTCCCTGGGGCAAAAAGGTTCAAATGGATACCTTTTGAGCCTGCAGGCTCCGCTTTGTCCTTCTCTTCTCTCCTCAGCGGTGTGGAGCTCTAACAATGCATGTCTGCTCCGCTAGGCTCCGCCTCCTGCCCCCCTCTATCTCTATCTCTATCTCTATCTCTATCCAAGGCCGACTTCCAGACGGCCTTATATAGTGTGGGGCGTGTACTAAATCCCCTGAGGCATAATTGGCCAAAGCCACCCTGCCTTTGGCCAATTATGGCTCTCCGTTCTTACCGCGCTGTGATTGGCCAAAACATGCGGGTCAAAGTGCATGCTTTGCCAATCATCAGCCAGCAATGCACTGCGATGCCGCAGTGAATTATGGCCCGTGACTTGAATTTGGCGCGAACGGCCCATAATCTTTGTAATTCGACGAAGGGTCGAATGGCTGATGTTCGAGTCAAACTTACGTTTGACTCAAACTCGAAGCTCATCCCTGAAGCTCATCCCTAATGCCCACTCCATGACACTACCACCACCATGCTTCACTGATGAGGTAGTATGCTTTGGATCATGAGCAGTTCCTTTCCTTCTCCATACTCTTCTCTCCCCATCACTCTGGTACAAGTTGATCTTGGTCTCATCTGTCCATAGGATGTTGTTCCAGAACTGTGAAGGCTTTTTTAGATGTTGTTTGGCAAACTCTAATCTGGCCTTCCTGTTTTCGAAGCTCACCAATGGTTTACATCTTGTGGTGAACCCTCTGTATTCATTCTGGTGAAGTCTTCTCTTGATTGTCGATATTGACACACATAAACCTACCTCTTGGAGAGTGTTCTTGATCTGGCCAACTGTTGTGAAGGGTGTTTTCTTCACCAAGGAGAGAATTCTTCGGTCATCCACCATAGTTGTTTTCCATGGTCTTCCGGGTCTTTTGGTGTTGCTGAGCTCACTGGTGCGTTCTTTCCTTTTAAGGATGTTCCAAACGGTTGATTTGGCCACAACTAATGTTTTTGCTATCTCTCTGGTTTTTTTTCAGCCTAATGATGGCTTGCTTCACTGATAGTGACAGCTCTTTGGATCTCATATTGAGAGTTGACAGCAACAGATTGCAAATAGCACACTTGAAATGAATTCTGGACCTTTTATCTGCTCCTTGTAAATGGGATAATGAGGAAATAACACACACCTGGCCATGGAACAGCTGAGCAGCCAATTGTCCCATTACTTTTGGTCCCTTAAAAAGTGGGAAGCACATATACAAACTGTTGTAATTCCTACACCATTCACCTGATTTGGATGTAAATGCCCTCAAATTAAATCTGAAAGTCTTCAGCTTAAAGCACATCTTGTTCGTTTCATTTAAAATCCATTGTGGTGGTGTATAGAGCCAAAAAGATTTGAATTGTGTCAATGTCCCAATATTTATGGACCTGAATGTAGAAGGGAGAGGGTTGGAAAAAGTTATCACCGCTCAACAATGATTCTGTAGAAAAATATAAAAAAGATAATCACTCAATAAAATAATCTCCTCAGCTGCTTTTGCATCCAGAGCAGTGTGTCAAGATATTAGTATCCCATATCTTAGTATATCAAGCAGGTATAATTAGTCATAATAAACTTAACACATGGGGTTATGGTGGATCTTAGTGATCGGAGGGGAGACTTTGACACAGTTCTACTTCGCAAGGAAAAATCTTGGATCTTCAAACTCGATACTCTTCAGCCGGCTGGCTTGAATAACGAGTTAAGCTTGAAAATCTTTCTTGAACCTCAAGTCGTATCTACCCGGGTCATCCCTATCCCCTTCCCACCTTTCTATTCCATTTCCTCCCTTTCCCCTCCCCTCCCCTTCCTCCCCCCAACCTTCCCCCTGCCTCTAGTCCCTCTCCCCTCCCTTTCCATTCTTCACTTCCCCCCTCTTCCCCGCCCCTATGTTTTCCTTTCCCTTTTCCTCCCTCCCCTCTACCCTCCCTCCACTCCCCCTCCCCATTACCAACCCGTCTCCTTCCAATTCCTGGGTAGTGGTCCATGACTGGATACAAGCATCAAATCTGCTTTGGCTACATGGAACCAGACACAGGTTCACTTAGAATTCTATTATATATAAATAAGAAAGCAGCATCTAGTTCCTTCTGGTACGAATAAATAACTCCCTTTTATTCATTTTATTAACCATGACTATGCCCCCCTTTTTCCACACTTTGGCTTTAAAATTGCTCCTAAACTACTGGGATTGTCTTTAATTCATCCCGGGTCGGCCATTCTCCTGCTGGGATTTCTACTGAACTTTATAGGTTTTAACCATATGAGTAGTTATGATTACTGAGACTATTTACCGGTTCCAGCAATCCCTCACATAGACTTCCTGTACCGTTCCCTCCCTCCCCCTGGTAATTTACCATTTTTATCCAACTGTAGTATTTTGTGTCACCACAAGATGGCAGCACTTGGTAAAAATTACGTAGGCAAGAATAGATTAGACACTGTCCCCTATAAATTGTTGATTGCTACCTACGTACAATGTCCAGACGAAGTGCACGGCTAAGTGCACGAAACGCGTTGATGTAGCTGACGCCAGCTCACCCCCGTACTCCTCACTGGTCCCCAATCCAGGAATGTAAGGCATTCCCTTACTTCTTGACATCCCAGGGATTCAGCGGTGATCTACTTCCACAAATTTAATTGAGCCACTTCGGCCACTGTAGCACTGCGTTCCAGCCATGGATCCAGAAGTTGTGTGGAAACCTCCCTGCAGATGTCTGTGAGCCTTCCCAGCCATCACAACGCTACACAGCAGACACCAAAAGTGAAAGCTCAGAGGAAACTTCCCTCCCTCCCAGATCAAACAGTCGCTTGCAACAAATACGCAAACGGATGGACTTGAGCACACGGTGCCACAGACCCCTCCCGTGATCAGTGGTTTGAGGACATCTCCATTGAAATATTATTCAGTGGACACACTGAATACTGTGATTAATTGCCCTATCTCTCATGTTACTTACATGGGCTCTTTATAGTTCACTGCACTAATGGACACAGCGGTGTAGGTGAACACTAGGGATGGGCTTTATGTTCAGGTCGAACATGAGTTCGACTCGAACATTGGCTGCTCGCCCGTGCTCCGAACAGCGAACAATTTAGGGTGTTCACGGCAAATTTGAAAGCCGCGGAACACCCTTTAAAAGTCTAAGGGAGGAATCAAAAGTTCTAATTTTAAAGGCTTATATGTATGGTATTGTAATAAGTGTTTGGAGTCCTGCTACAGGGGACATGTATCAATGCAAAAAAAGTTTAAAAAACTGACGTTTTTTCGGGAGGAATGATTTTAATAATGCTTAAAGTGAAACTATAAAAGTGTAATATTCCTTTAAATTTCATACCTGGGGGGGGGGGGTCCATAGTATGCCTGTAAAGGGGCGCATGTTTCCCGTGTTTAGAACAGTCTGACAGCAAAATGACATTTCTAAAGGAAAAAAGTAATGTAAAACTACTATCGCTAGGACCAGCTATAATGAATTGTCGGTCCGGCAATACACATAAAAGTTCATTGATAAAAATGGCATGGAATTTCCCCACAGGGGAACCCCGAACTGAAATTAAAAAAAAAAATGTGTGGGGGTCCCCCTAAATTTCATACCAGACCCTTCAGGTCTGGTATGGGTATTAAGGGGAACCCCGTGGCAAATTTTTTTTAAAAAAATGGCGTGGGGTCCCCCCAAAAATCCATACCAGACCCTTATCCGAGCACGCAACCTGGCAGGCCGCAGGAAAAGAGGGGGGACGAGACAGCCCCCCCTCCTGAACCATACCAGGCCACATGCCCTCAACATTTAACAAGGGCACCCCCAGATCCCGGCCCCCCTGTTTGAATTGGTAATGGGGTACAAATGTACCCCTATTATTACCCCTTTTTGACAAGTCCTTTATTAATTTCTTCTTCTTTCCACATCTTCTTCTTTCTTCTGGTCTTCCTTCGGTGTTCTTCTTCCTCCATCTTCTTCTCCATCTTCTTTTTCCTCCGCTCTTCTTGTCCCGCATCTTCCTCCGGCTTCTTCTCCGCTCTGTCCGCACAATCAGCCTCAGTGGGAGTCTTCTGCCGTGTGACGCTTCGGTTCTTCTGACACTTCGTATATACACTTCTTATAAAAGGAAGGGCGGGGCCCTCCTCTGTTGCATGGGGACTTCCCCCATGGCTTTCCACGTGTTAGATGGGGCTGGGGTCTCAACCATTTACGTAAACAGGCGACCCCGCCCCCTCTGACAACACAGGGAAAGCCATAGGGAAGTCACCATTAAGTCCCTGTGCGTCAGTGGAGGGCGGGGGTCACCGAGTGGCCCCGCCCTCTGTTATATAAGAAGTGTCAGAAGAACCGAAGTGTGAAGAACAGAAGCGTTTCACACAGGGGGGCTGGAATCTGGGGGTCCCCTTGTTAAAGGGGGCTTCCAGATTCTGATAAGCCGCCTGTAGACCCCCACAACCACTGGGCAAGGGTTGTGGGGATAAGGCCCTTGGCCTCATGGGGACACATGGGGACAGGGTGTTTTGGGGGCTACCCCAAAGCATCCTCCCAATGTTGAGGGCATGTGGCCTGGTACGGTTCAGGAGGGGGGGCAGCTCTCTCATCCCCCCCTCTTTTTTCCTGTGGCCTGCCAGGTTGCATGCTCGGATAAGGGTCTGGTATGGATTTTCAGGGGGAACCCAAGCCATTTTTAAAAAAAAATTTGGCCGGGGTTCCCCTTAATATCCATACCAGACCTGAAGTGCCTGGTATGGAATTTAGGGGGATCCCCCACGTCTTTTTTTTTTTTTTTTTTTTTTAATTTTGGTTCGGGGTTCCCCTGTGGGGAATTCCCATGCCGTTTTTATCAATGAACTTTTATGTGTATTGTCGGATCGGCAATTCATTATTAGCCGCGAGTAGTTTTAAATGACTTTTTTCCTTTTAAAATGTCATTTTGCTGTCAGACTGTTCTAAACACAGGAAACATGCGCCCCTTTTACAGGCATACTATAGACACCCCCCAGGTACGAAATTTAAGGGAATATTACACTTTTTTATTGTTTCACTAAGCATTATTAAAATCACTGCTCCTGAAAAAGCGGACATTTTTAAAACTTTTTTTTGCATTGATCCATGTCCCCAAACACTTTTTATGGCAATAATTTGCATATAAGCCTTTAAAATTAGCACTTTTGATTATTCATGTTCGTGTCCCATAGACTTTAATGGTGTTCGCGTGTTTGAATACATTTTTTGCCTGTTCGCATGTTCTGGTGCGAACCGAACAGGGGGTGTTCGGCTTATCCTTAGATTCCAGGAATAGGAGTCTGCGGGGGGCTTTCTGAGCTCAGTGTCTTTTAAATGACAATATTGTCAATTTTCTACAGTGATTTTTTTATTTATTAAACTGGTATATTGTAGGAATGTGGTTCACCAGGAGTGGTTAATGTGCCACTCTTGCTGAACTTATTTTCGATAATTTGTGTTTCATTAATAAAGCCTTATATTTTTGCTTAAATATACCGTGGTTGACCCTCCTCTTATTTACTTTCTTGGTGACATTCCTTTGTCCCAACCTGCCATGATTATACAGTAGTTTATTGGTACTGGAGGAGGTATCCTGTCTGAATGATGAATTGCTTAAATTATAATTTTTGTTTGTGAGTGGTGAGGATTCACTGATTTTTTTTTTTTTTTTTCTAGTGCCAATCTTTATGGTGACAGAAGATAGGTGACCATTATAACGAATCAATCATAGTCTGGCAGCGTTCGCACTAGATACATGTATAACTAAAAAATAAATATGCAGAAACCGCTAAGTGCAAGAAAAGGGAAGAACCTAAACATTAAAATAGTGCCCAAGCCATTCCTCCAAACCCCTACCCCTATAGACACGTACAAACGCTTATCACCATCAATAATTAGCATGAAGATCCACTTCCATTCTACGCTAAGTCCTCCCGCTCTCAACAGATAATGCCGATAACTAAAATTTTAATACAGTTTAAAAGCCAAATTTGGAAGATGCACACAGTGTGCCAACATGTGCTATCTGCCATCAGGGGATTTCAATGTACGCATTTTGTGGGTGCAACCCCTTTCTACCAACTCTAGTAAGTGAGAGGAAGTGGTTGCACCCCCAAAACATGTCCATTGATCCCCCATGATGGGAGATAGCACATGTTGACATTAGGTATGGGATCAGAAAGGAAATCCCCATTTTTACTCACAATTTGTGTGCATCTTCTAAATTTGGCTTTTACAGGGGAGACATCAGCCTATCTGATGAAGGCAATATCAACACATTTTTGACACTATAATGTCTGATATTGCCTTCATTCTTTCAATGTTGAATTTTGTAAGTTCCAGAGTTGTTTGTTATGTTTGGAAACATGCCTGTTTATGTACTTTTTGAAAAAAAATTCAAGGTAAAACTTGTAAAAACAAGATGTTGTTTTTTTTACCACAAAATGTTTTATAACGCGCATGTGCACGGAGTAAAAGGCTTTCTACTCAACAATGTGTGGCTTCTTCTTTCAATGCTCAATAACACTTTTTGTAATAAGTTGGTGTTTACAGTGATAATGGGTGTTATTTAAATAATGTTAAAACCACTTGGCACTACAAGTGCACTAGGAGAACCTATGAGACAGCTAAAAGAAACACAAGCAGTAAAATAAAATTTATCATATCATTTTTTTTTTTTATTTGGAAAATATTTAAAAATTAGCTGGCATACAATGGCCCCCTACCTGTAAAATATTCCACATATTTTTGATGCACTTAATGGCCGCTTTGAGGGGGCAAGCCAGGGCACCCAGCTTCCAGGGCCATCATTGGATTCTCATGAAGTCCGGCCTTAGGCGCAACTGTGGCAACATAACCAGGTGCATTTCGCTTTAAAAATTTGTGCAGTATGCAGCTGAATAAAAAGATGTGGTTAAGTTTGTACTCCGCCATGTTTTTGCCGTTAGAAATAGGAGGAACCAGCTGGCCATTATCCCAAAGGTATTCTCCATGACTCTTCTGACTCTGGCCAGCCGGTAATTAAAAACCCTCTTCTCCGAGGTGAGGGTCCTCTGGGGGAATGGCCTCATCATGTAATCACTCAGACCAAATGCTTCATCAGTGATAAAAACAAATGGGGAGTCCTCCGACATTCTCTTCTGCAGGTGGCAATCCCAAGACACCACTCTGGAGACGTCCATAGAACTCGGTCTGGGCAAAGACTCCACCATCCGACATCCGGCAATTCTTCCCCACATCCACATAGATAAATTCATATGTCGCCGACACCACCGCCATAAACACGATACTATAAAACCCCTTATAGTTAAAATAGTATGACCGTGAGTGGGGTGCTGGGACGATGTGGACATGCTTCCCAACAATTGCCCCTCCGCAGTTGGGAAAGTCCCAACAATGAGCAAAGTGGGAGGCCACAGTCTGCCATTCCTGTGGCGTTGAAGGAAACTGTAGAGTCAAACAAGAAAAATTTTTTGTAATTTTGCACATAAACATTGCAAGCAGATTAGACACAAACATTCTTGGCCAACATCAGTATAACATTTATTTTAAGGAGTATTTAAGAACAAAAGTATTAGGTCCACTCACACTATCAGATTACTCCCCCACTCTGATGGCCCATTGTAAAAATATTAGGGGGGGTTCTAAATGAGTTTGGGAGACAAAAAAAAGCCTCTGGCACTCTGCCTGAATTTAAGGACAACAATAACATTTGTACACGTTTTAGGGGGTGTTTAGGGTAAAGTACTACAATGGAGCTGACAAAATACATTGTTAAAAGTGACTAGGCTAGGTGGGTATGGGCCCAGGATAGCATGCTGGGGAGGTTAGTGAAGGCAAATATGCATGTAGGCCAAAAAAGGAGCATTACAAGATTACAGCATGCATGAGGACAAAGGGGACATTCACAGCATATTACAATTATGGTAATTAGGGAATGATGACAGACAACACATTAGCAAATATTAAAAACATAGAATGTGAGGCTAAAGGAGAAAACTTACCCTAATATATAGTCCTTCTGCAGGATCTGAATGATGGCAGAACAGGTCTCTGGAATAATGATCCCCAGAGCCTGGGGAGAGATGCCTGTTGAGAACTTAATGTCCTGTAGACTTCTCCTTGTCGCCAAGTACCGCAACGTGGCGACTAGCCTCTGCTCCGGAGTGATGGCTTGCTGCATGCAGGTGTCCTGCTTCGTTATATAAAGGGTGAGCAAAGCCAACAGATGGTGAAAAATGGGGTCCGTCATCTGGAGATAATTCCTGAAATCATCAGGGTTATTTTCCTGGATGTCATGGCTTCAAAACGTTTGGCTGGTCAGAACGAACTAACAGAACGCACTGAAGAACAGCAAGGCCTGTGAAGAGTGAGCTGAAAATCAGTAACGAGTAGACCAGAACGCACTGAAAAACCAGTACGAACTGATTACACGCACTGAAAACCAAATACAAACCCACAAGCACAAACTGAACAGCAGTAAAACGATATGAAAAAGCATGAGTCTGAAAAGCACGAATCGTCTCTCACCAAACTTCTACTAACACGAGATAAACACGAGATTAGCAGAAGGAGCCCAAAGGGTGGCGCAGTGACTATTGAACTTCCTTTTTCTATCCCCGTCGTGCGTGTTGTACGTCACTGGTTATTGACGGTCAGAATTTGGTGTGACCGTGTGTATGCAAGACAAGCTTGAGCGGAATCCTTTTGGAAAAACCAATCATAGCTTTTTCCAAACAAAATTCCAATCGTGTGTACACGTCATAAGAAAGTAATTAATTCCTAGACTCAAAATACCTTGGAATGTTCAAGATCAGTATGCTGTGGGGGAAGGGAATAGGAGTTCTATATCAGGGGTCAGCAACCCTTTTCCACTTAAAGTGATTGTTAGGGTTTTTTTCTTTTAATAGCAAACATACTTACCTCCACTGTGCAGCTTGTTTTGCACAGAGTGGCACTGAACATCCTCTTATGGGGTCCCCCGGTGGCTCTCGCGGCTCCTCCCCACATCAGATAACCCCCTCAGAAAAGTGCTTCCCCGAGGGGGTTACCTTTTGGACACGCTTCCGTGTCCAGCATTTGGGGTCCGTAGCCTCCAAATGTATGACTCGGCCCCACCCCCACGGTGCCCGTGTCATTGGATTTGATTGACAGCAGCGGGAGCCAATGGCTGCGCTGCTATCAATCTATCTAATCAAGAACTAAGAACCCTGGGCGGAGAGACAGCGCATCCCCGTGGGTCAAGTTCCAGGGCTCAGGTAAGTAAAATGGGGGGCCAATCACTGCCAGGTGTTTTTTCACCTTAATGCATAGGATGCATTAAGGTGAAAAAACACGAGGGTTTACAACCCCTTTAGGGGCCGTATTCAATGTATGTTAATGTATGGAGAGCCGCATTCACCTGCTAATAAATGAAGATAATAATAATTCTAACATAGTAATAATAACAGTACAGGATTACCTCACTTTAAGGTGCTTCACTAATACAAAGTCAGTTTACCCTGAGGGAGCATGTGGCTATGGATTCGGATTTTACTGCCCCCTCCCCTATTCTGGCACCCAAGGGTAGCTGTTGCCAGCCCTGCCAGCCAGCATGGTCTGGGGATGGGGTTCCTGTCCTTAGGGAAAATGGGGTTTCTACCCTTAGGGGAGATGTGGTCCCCATCCTTCCGGGAGGTGGGGTCCCTGTCCCCAGGGGTGATGGGGTCCCTCAAAGGTACACTACATGATGCACACACCCTAAAAAATCCTTAGTAAGAAGGGAAAAATCTTTTTGGTGGAACGAATATACAAAGCGGTTCCTATGGAAATTCGACCATTTTTCCAACTTTCTACCAAAGTTTAGCCCTGCTTTAAAAAGTCACAACTAATGTGCTTTTTAATTATTTGATATTTATTTAAGGAGGATTCCCCTGTTATATGTCTGGTGGTATGGTAGTTTGGTCTGTGGACAAAGAGAATGTGCTTAGCAAGATACAGAATGTGAGGGGAAGATGGTTTAACAAATATGTCTGAGCACAAAGAATTATTTAGTATTTAGAGGAAACAGAAAACATATTTTTGGTTTATCAGGAAGGATAACAACTAGAAGCAAGTATAACAGTCATATGATGTATGAAAGCACGCTATTATTAGATTTTATTTTATCTCGGTATCTTACAGTAAAATAGTTTTCACTGAATAAGTTTTTATTAACCGTTTCAGCTCCCGTACCTTATGGACCAGAGCATTTTTTTTTTCATTTACACCATGAGCATGTTTATTCAGCAATCATTTTTTTCATCACTTAACCACTTGACCACTAGGCACTTAAACCCCCTTCCTAACCAGACCAAATTTTCAGCTTTTGGTGCTCTCCCATTTTGAATGACAATTACTCAGTCATGCAACACTGTATCTATATGAAATTTTTATCCTTTTTTTCACACAAATAGAGCTTTCTTTTGGTGGTATTTAATCACCGCTGGGTTCTTTATTTTTTGCGCTTTAAAAGAAAAAAGACAGAAAAATCAGTAAAAAAATGCATTTTTCTTTGTTTCTGTTAAAAATTTTGCAAATTAGTAATTTTTCTTCATATATTTTGGCCAAAATTTATACCGCTACATATCTTTGGTAAAAATAACCCAAATAGGTGGATATTATTTGGTCTTTGTGAAAGTTATAGAGTCCAAAAGCTATGGTGCCAATATCTGAAAATTGATCACACCTGAAGTACTGACGGCCTATCTAATTTCTTGAGACCCTAACATGCCAGAAAAGTACAAATACCCCCCAAATGACCCCTTTTTGGAAAGAAGAAATTCCAAGGTATTTAGAAAGATGCATGGTCAGTTTTTTGAAGTTGTCATTTTTTTCCCACAATTCTTTGCAAAATCAAGTTGTTGTTTTTTTACTTTTTTTTTTTTCACAAAATTGTCATATTAGCAGGTTATTTCTCACACACCGCATATGCATACCACAAATTACACCCCAAAACACATTCTGCTATTACTCCCGAGTATGGTAATACCACATGTGTGAGACTTTTACACAGCGTGGCCACATACAGAGGCCCAACATGCAGGGGAGTACCTTCAGGCGTTCTGGAGCACCCAGGCCAATTCTGACATTTCTCTCCTACATGTAAAAATCATCATTTATTAGCTAGAAAATTACATAGAACCCCAAAATATTATATATATGTTTTTTTTAGCAAAGACCCTAGAAAATACAATGGCTGTCATTGCAACTTTTTATCTCGCACAGTATTTGCGCAGCAATTTTTTGAACGATTTTTTTGGGAAAAAAACAGTTTTGTGCTTTAAAAAAAACAAAACAGCAAAGTTAGCCCAATTTTGGCTAACTTTTTTTACATAATATGAAAGATGAAGTTATGTCGAGTAAATAGATACCCAACATGTCACCTTTTAAAATTGCACGCTCTTGTGGAATGGGGCCAAACTTCTCTACTCAAAAATCCCCATAGGCGACGCTTTTAAAATTTTTACTGGTTACATGTTTTGAGTTACAGAGGAGGTCTAGGGCCAAAATTATTGCTCTTGCTCTACCGATCGCACCAATACCTCACATGTGTGGTTTGAACACCGTTTTCATATGTGGGCGAGACTTACGTATGCGTTCGCTTCTGCATGCGAGCACACAGGGACAGGGGCGGTTTAAATTTTTTTTTTTTTTATTGTTGATTTTACTTTATTTATTTTACTTTGATGCTTTTTTCAAAAAAAACAATTTTTGACCTCTTTTATTCCTATTACAAGGAATGTAAACATCCCTTGTAATAGGAATATGGCATGACAGGTCCTCTTTACAGTGAGATATGGGGTCAATAAGACCTCATATCTCACCTCTAGGCTGGGAAGCCTGAAATAAATAAAAAAAAAGATCCTGGCTTCGATCATAGCGGTGAGTCGGTAGAAGCACCGATGGGTGGCGGGAGGGGGGACGTCCCCTCTCGCCTCCCGTAAGAACGATCAAGCAGTGGAACAGCTGCTATGATCATTCTTGGGAATCGCTGGCTAAAAAAGCTGATATCTGAATGATGCCTGTAGCTGCAGGCATCATTCAGATATCCCCACACAAATCAAGAACGTCGTATGACAGCCGGCTGCAGGAAGTGGTTAAAACGCTTTTTTTTTTTAACACAAAGTTGTCCATTTATACATTATTTCTAACACATACCATGTACATACCAAAAATTACACCCCGAAATAGATTCTCCTACTCCTCCTGAGTACGGCGATACCACATGTGTGAGACTTCCACAGCCTGGCCACATACAGGGGCCGAGTACAGCCGAGTATGGCTGAGCATGGCAGGGTATGGCAGGGTATGGCAGAGTATGGCTGGGTATCACTGAGTATTGCAGAGTATGGCTGGGTATGGCTGGGTATAGCAGAGTATGGCTGGGTATGGCAGAGTATTGCGGGGTATTGCAGAGTATGGCTGGGTATGGCAGAGTATTGTGGGGTATTGCAGAGTATATGGCAGGGCATGGCTGGGTATGGCAGGGCATGGCTGGGTATGGCAGGGCATGGCTGGGTATGGCAGAGTATTGCGGGGTATTTCAGAGTATGGCGGGGTATTTCAGAGTATGGTGGGGGTATTGCAGTGTAGTGCAGGGCATTGTAGAGTATTGCACATTATTCTGGGGCATTGCAGAGTATTGCAGGGCATTGCAGAGCGTTAGGGATGGCTGAGCATGGATGGGTGGATGGCTGGATGTCACTGGTTAGCGCTGTGGGCACTACACAGCCAGCCCACAGCGCTGCAGCCATCCATCCATCCCCCTCTCCGCTCACAGTGTACCGATCGGTACACAGGAGGGGAGGAGAGGAACCGGCGTCATGAGATGACGCCGGTTTGTTTACATGTGATCGCTCCATCATTTGACGGAGCGATCACATGGTAAACGGCCGCGATCGGCGGCCATTTACCGGGATCTGTGATGGATATGTTCAGGTATATGTTCAGGTGCGCGCCCCAAGGGGCGTGCGAGAGGGGAACTCTGGGAAGACATCATATGACGTGATCCCAGAGTTAAGCAACTGCCCTGCAGCCGTCATTTGGCTATGGGCCGGTTGTAAAGTGGTTAAAGGAAATATATGGTCACAGCACACACTGTCATCTTATAACACCACCAATGTAATAGCAAAACAAACAATAGTTATTTTTGACAATTTAAGTTTAGTTGAAAATCTCCTTTAACATGGTAAATTCTAATAGTCTGCTGGCTATCTGTTTTCACAACTTCCTGGATTGAAAGTAAACCGCTGTTTACTTTGAATTTCTAAAGACTACATATCCCATGGTACCTTGCTATCTGCAAGCAGTGATTCCTCTACTGACTTCGCCTCCTGAAACTCCTCCTCCCAGCACCTCTGTGTTTTGAAAGGCAGGCTCTGTGAATGTTATTTATTGTGTTTGGATGAATTTGATTATTTGCATACTGTACACATGATTTCTGCTGTTTATTTTTTACGCATGGTGACTTATTTATGACTAGGTTTTGCACGTATTGGTCCTAATTAGAGTGTAGTCACACATTTTTGATTCTTTACTTCTTGACATTTATAGTCTTTTTGTAACCGCAGCTGTGGGATAGTAGGGGTTAGGTCTATCTGGTGCAGATAAAGGTAATTAGTGTCTTGCTTGTTCATTTTATGCAACTAGAGGCCAGGCGATTTTGTACACATCTTGATTTTCTAAAGATGATGGCTGGTTTAGGAAATAATATTTCTTTCTGTTTGGGGTCAGTTTGTAAAAAATACCAAAAAATGTTTCTTTAAAATCAGTTGACTTTCATATCTGGTGTTACACTGTGTTTAAAAAAAAAGGAATATCATGTGCTGTTACCTTTTTTTTTCTACTTCTTATTCCAATATTTCTATTATAATTTTGTATTGACCACCCACAACAATCTTTTTTTAGGTATTGCACACCATGATATACAGTGGGGACAGAAAGTATTCAGACCCCCTTAAATTTTTCACTCGTTGTTATATTGCAGCCATTTGATAAAATCATTTAAGTTCATTTTTTGTACATGTACACACACAGCACCACATATTGACAGAAAAACACAGAATTGTTGACATTTTTGCAGATTTATTAAAAAAGAAAAACTGAAATATCACATGGTCCTAAGTATTCAGACCCTTTGCTGTGACACTCATATATTTAACTCAGTTGCTGTCCATTTCTTCTGATCATCCTTGAGATGGTTCTACACCTTCATTTGAGTCCAGCTGTGTTTGATTATACTGATTGGACTTGATCAGGAAAGCCACACACCTGTCTATATAAGACCTTACAGCTCACAGTGCATGTCAGCGCAAATGAGAATCATGAGGTCAAAGGAACTGCCTGAAGAGCTAAGACAGAATTGTGGCAAGGCACAGATCTGGCCAAGGTTACAAAAAATTTCTGCTGCGCTTAAGGTTCCTAAGAGCACAGTGGCCTCCATAATCCTTAAATGGAAGACGTTTGGGATGACCAGAACCCTTCCTAGAGCTGGCTGTCTGGCCAAACTGAGCTATCAGTGGAGAAGAGCCTTGGTGAGAGAGGTAAAGAAGAACCCAAAGATCACTGTGGCTGAGCTCCAGAGATGCAGTCAGAAGATGGGAGAAAGTTGTAGGAAGTCAACCATTACTGCAGCCCTCCACCAGTCGGGGCTTTATGGCAGAGTGGCCCGACAGAAGCCTCTCCTCAGTGCAAGACACATGAGAGCCCGCATGGAGTTTGCTAAAAAACACCTGAAGGACTCCAAGATGGTGAGAAATAAGATTCTCTGGTCTGATGAGACCAAGATAGAACTTTTTGGCCTTAATTCTAAGCGGTATGTGTGCCGAAAACCAGGCACTGCTCATCACCTGTCCAATACAGTCCCAACTGTGAAGCATGGTGGTGGCTACATCATGCTGTGGGGGTGTTTTTCAGCTGCAGGGACAGGGCGACTGGTTGCAATCGAGGGAAAAATGAATGCGGCCAAGTACAGGGATATCCTGGATGAAAACCTTCTCCAGAGTACTCAGGACCTCAGACTGGGCCGAAGGTTTACCTTCCAACAGGGCAATGACCCTAAATACACAGCTAAAATAACGAAGGAGTGGCTTCACAACAACTCTGTGACTGTTCTTGAATGGCCCAGCCAGAGCCCTGACTTGAACCCAACTGAGCATCTCTGGAGAGACCTAAAAATGGCTATCCACCAATGTTTACTATCCAACCTGACAGAACTAGAGAGGATCTGCAAGTAGGAATGGCAGAGGATCCCCAAATCCAGGTGTGAAAAACTTGTTGTATCTTTCCCAAAAAGACATATGGCAGTATTAGATCAAAAGGGTACTTCTACTAAATACTGAAAAGGGTCTGAATACTTAGGACCATGTGATATTTCAGTTTTTCTTTTTTAATAAATTTGCAAAAAATGTCAACAATTCTGTGTTTTTCTGTCAATATGGGGTGCTGTGTGTACATTAATGAGGAAAAAAAAATCTTAAATGATTTTAGCAAATGGCTGCAATATAACAAAAAGTGAAAAATTTAAGGGGGTCTGGATACTTTCCATCCCCACTGTATAATCCTGCTCAGCAGTGGCAACTGGTGCTCAAATTTTTTTTGGGGGTGCAAAATTCAGAAAAATACTGAAAGAACCCATCAAATGCCTCCACTGTGCCCATCAAATGCCTCCACTGTGCCCATCAAATGCCACCACTAGGGATGAGCTTTATGTTCGGGTCGAACATGATTTCGACTTGAACATTGGCTGTTTGCCTGTTTGCCGAATAGCGAACAATTTGGGGTCAAAAGCTGCGGAACACCCTTTAAAAGGCTATGGGAGAAATCAAAAGTGCTAATTTTAAAGGTTAATATGCAAGTTATTGTCATAAAAAGTGTTTGGGGACCTGGGTCCTGCCCCAGGGGACATGTATCAATGCAAAAAAAAGTTTTCAAAACGTCCGTTTTTTTGGGAGCAGTGATTTTAATAATGCTTAAAGTAAAACAATAAAAGTGAAATATTCCTTTAAATTTTGTACCTAGGGGGTGTCTATAGTATGCCTGTAAAGTGGCGCGTGTTTCCCTTGTTTAGAACAGTCCGAGAGCAAAATTACATTTCTAAAGGAAAAAAAGTCATTTAAAAGTACTCGCGGCTATTAATGAATTGTCGGGTCTATGCAATACACATAAAAGTCATTGAAAAAAATGGCATGGGATTCCCCCACAGTCCATTACCAGGCCCTTTGGGTCTGGTATGAATAATAAGGTGAACCCGGAACCAAAATTAAAAAAAAAAATGCACAGGGGTCCCCCCAATTCCATACCAGGCCCTTCAGGTCTGGTATGGATATTAACCACTTAACAACCGGCCCATAGCCAAATGACAGCTACAGGGCGGTTGCTTAACTCTGGGAGGGCGTCCAGGGACGTCCTCCCAGAATACCGCTCTCGCGCGTCCCCTAGGGCGCGCACTCGAGAGCATCCGTGACCGCCGGGTCCAGAGGACCCGATGCATCATGGATCTCGGTAAATGGCCGCTAATCGTGGCCGTTTACCATGTGATCGATCCGTCAAATGATGGAGCGATCACATGTAAACAAACCGGCGTCATCTCATGACACCGGTTCCTCTCCTCCCCTCCTGTGTACTGATCGGTACACTGTGAGCGGAGAGGGGGATGGATGGATGGCAGCAGTGCTGTGGGCTGGATGTGTAGTGCCCACAGCGCTGCACAGAGACATCCAGCCATCCATCCATCCATGCTCAGCCATCCCTCACTACTCTGCAATGCTGTGCAATACTCTGCAATGCCCCACAATACTCTGCAATGCCCCCTGCAATGCCCCACAATACTCTGCAATGCCCCACAATACTCTGCAATACCCTGCAATACTCTGCCATACCCTGCAATACCCCGAAATACCCCGCAATACTCTGCCATACTCTGCAATACCCCGAAATACCCCGCAATACTCTGCCATACCCTGCGATACCCCGCAATACTCTGCCATACCCCACAATACTCTGCCATACCCTGCAATACCCCGCAATACTCTGCCATACCCCACAATACTCTGCCATACCCTGCAATACCCCGCAATACTCTGCAATACTCTGCAATACCCCGAAATATCCCGCAATACTCTGCCATGCCCTGCAATAGCACGAAATACTCTGCCATACCCTGCAATACTCTGAAATACCCAGCCATACTCTGCAATACTCAGTGATACCCAGCCATACTCTGCCATACCCAGCCATGCTCTGCAATACCCCGCAAAAATCTGCAATACTCTGCCATAACCCGCAATACTCTGCCATACCCAGCCATACTCTGCAATACCCCGCAATACCCAGTCATACTCTGCAATACTCGGTGATACCCAGCCATACTCTGCCATACCCAGTCATACTCAGCGATACTCTGCAATACCCAGCCATGCTCAGCCATACCCAGCCATGCTCAGCCATACCCAGCCTCTGTATGTGGCCAGGCTGTGGAAGTCTCTCACACATGTGGTATCGCCGTACTCAGGAGGAGTAGGAGAATCTATTTTGGGGTGTAATTTTTGGTATGTACATGCTATGTGTTAGAAATATTGTATAAATGGACAACTTTGTGTTAAAAAAAAAAGCGTTTTAACCACTTCCCGCCTTCCGTCATACGACGTCCTTGAGTTTGTGCGGGGATATCTGAATGATGGGTGCAGCTACAGGCATCATTCAGATATCAGCTTTTTCAGCCGGCGATTCCCTACACCATAAGAATGATCATAGCGGCTGTTACACTGCTGGGCCGCAGTACTGGCGTCCACCAGCGGATGGATCCTGGCAGTGTGGAGCAGACAGTACCTCCTGCAATCAGGTGTCACTTGAGGCCAATTACAAGCCTATAAATACCCGGCAAACATTCACATGTTTGCCTTGATCTCTTCATTGCCTCCTGACCTGCTAGTGATCTGATCCTGTGCCCTGAACCTGATCCTGTCTCCCTGTCTCGGACCCTATCCTGTCCCACCTGTTACCTTGCATCCCTGCCTGCAGTCTGACCCATCCATCCTCTCCCTGTCCTGTGTTCCTTACCCCATCTGCTGATCTCCCTGTGTATGACCTTGGCCTGGCTTACGTTTATGTCTCTGGAACATCCCCTGTCCATCTGCTGATCTGCTGTGTATGACCCTGGCCTGGCTATTGTTTATGAACCTGGTATTTCCCATTTATTGCACTTATCTGTCTATTGTTATTTGTGGGTCTCTGTCTGTGGTTGGTTATTGCACTGTGTCATATTGGAGTTGGTTGTATTATATTACTCACTTTCCTTAATAAATTAATATATTTTCACTTATATACGTTTTGGTGTCCTCTGTCGCAGACCACACGGTTCTGGTCACACCGGTTCATGACAGTTTGGTTGCTCTGATAAGGGTCTGGTATGGATTTTTAGAGGGACCCCACGCCATTTTTAAAAAAAAAAATTTTACATTTTGGCACGCGGTTCCCCTTAATATTCATACCAGACCCAAAGGGCCTGGTAATTTACTGTGGGGGAGTCCCATGCCGTTTTTTTTCAATGACTTTTATGTGTATTGCATAGACCCGACAATTAATTAATAGCCGTGAGTACTTTTGAATTACTTTTTTTTCCTTTTGAAATGTCATTTTCCTCTGGGACTGTTCTAAACACGGGAAACATGCGCCACTTTACAGGATTACTATAGACACCCCCCCCAGGTACAATATTAAAGGAATAATTCACTTTTATTGTTTCACTTTAAGCATTATTAAAATCACTGCTCCAGAAAAAACGCAGTTTTTAAAACTTTTTTTTGCATTGATACATGTCCCCTGGGGCAGGACCCGGGTCCCAAAACACTTTTTATGACAATAACTAGCATATAAGCTTTTTAAATTAGCACTTTTGGTCATTCATGTTCGTTTCCCATAGACTTTAACGGTGTTTGTGTGTTCAAACACATTTTTTGCTTGTTTGCATGTTCTGCTGCGAACCAAACAGGGGGGTGTTCGGCTTATCCCTAGTCACCACTGTGCCCATCAAATTCTGCCACTGTGCCCATCAAATGCCATCACTAGGGATGAGCCGAATACCCCCCTGTTCGGATTGCACCAGGCAAAAAATTAGTTTGAACACGCGAACACCGTTAAAGTCTACGGGACACGAACATGAATAATCAAAAGTGCTCATTTTAAAGGCTTATATGCAAGTTATTGTCATTAAAAATGTTTGGGGACCTGGGTCCTGCCCCAGGGGACATGGATCAATGCAAAAAAAAGTTTTAAAAATGGCCGTTTTTTCGGGAGCAGTGATTTTAATAATGCTTAAAGTGAAACAATAAAAGTGTAATATCCCTTTTAAATTTCATACCTGGGGGTGTCTATAGTATGCCTGTAAAGGGGCGCATGTTTCCCGTGTTTAGAACAGTCTGACAGAAAAATGACATTTCAATGGAAAAAAAGTAATTTAAAACTACTCGCGGCTATTAATGCATTGCCGGTCCGACAATACACATAGAAGTTCATTGATAAAAACGGCATGGGAATTCCCCACAGGGGAACCCAGAACCAAAATTAAAAAAAAAAAAATGATGTGGGGGTCCCCTTAAATTCCATACCAGGCCCTTCAGGTCTGGTATGGATATTAAGGGGAACCCCATCCAAAATGAAAAAAAAATCGGCGTGGGGTCCCCCTCAAAAATCTAGGCCGCAGGAAAATAGGGGGGACGAGAGAGCGCCCCCCTGAACCGTACCAGGCCACATGCCCTCAACATTGGGAGGGAGCTTTGGGGTAGCCCCCCAAAACGCCATGTCCCCAGGTTGATGAGGACAAGGGCCTCATCCCCACAACCCTGGCCGGTGGTTGTGGGGGTCTGTGGGTGGGGGGCTTATCGGAATCTGGAAGCCCCCTTTAACAAGGGGACCCCCAGATCCCGGCCCTCCCCCCTGTGTGAAATGGTAAGGAGGTACAAAAGTACCCCTACCATTTCACTAAAAAACTGTCAAAAATGTTAAAAATGACAAGAGACAGTTTTTGACAATTCCTTTATTTAAATGCTTCTTCTTTCTTATTTCTTCTGTCTTCTATCTTCCTTCGGTTTCTTCCTCCATCTTCTTCTTCTTCTTCTTCTTCTGGTTCTTCCTCCGGTGTTCTCGTCCAGCATCTCCTCCGCGGCATCGGCGTCTTCTTCCCTTCTCCTCGGGCCACTCCGCATCCATGATGGCATGGAGGGAGGCTCCCTCTCTTCTCTTCATCTTCTTCTCTTCATCTTCTTCTCTTCATCTTCTTCTCTTCATCTTCTTTTCGGGCCAGTCCGCATCCATGATGGCATGGAGGGAGGCTCCCGCTGTGTGACGCTTCTCCTCTTCTGACGGTTCTTAAATAAAGGGGGGCGGGTCCACCCAGTGACCCTGCCCCCTCTGATGCATGGTGACTTGACGGGACTTCCCTGTGGCATCACAGGGAATGCCACAGGGAAGTCCCGTCAAGTCACCGTGCGTCAGAGGGGGGCAGAGTCACAGGGTGGTCCCGCCCTCCCTTTATTTAAGAACTGTCAGAAGAGAAGCGTGACACAATGCGGGAGCCTCCCTCCATGCCATCATGGATGCGGAGCGGGCCGAGGAGAAGAAGAGAAGAAGACGCCAACGCTGCGGAGGAGATGCCGGACTAGAACACTGGAGGAAGAACCAGAAAAACCAGAAGAAGAAGAAGATGGAGGAAGAAACCAAAGGAAGATGGAAGATAGAAGATAGAAGAAAGAAGAAGCATTTAAATAAGCCAGGGTTGTGGGGATGAGGCCCTTGTCCTCATCAACATGGGGACAAGGTGTTTTGGGGGCCACCCCAAAGCACCCTCCCAATGTTGAGGGCATGTGGCCTGGTATGGTTCAGGAGGGGGGGCGCTCTCTCGTCCCCCCCTCATTTCCTGCGGCCTTCCAGGTTGCGTGCTCAGATAGGGCTCTGGTATGGATTTTTGGGGGGACCCCACGCCTTTTTTTTTTTTTTTTAATTTTGTTACGGGGTTACCCTTAAAATCCATACCAGACCTGAAGGGTCTGGTAAAGATTTTGAGGGGTACCCCGTGCCATTTTTTAAAAAAAAATTGCCCTGGGTTCCCCTTAATATCCATACCAGACCTGAAGGGCCTGGTATGGAATTTAGGGGGACCCCCACGTCGTGTTTTTTTTTTTTTTTTTTTTAATTTCGGTTCGGGGATCCCCTGTGGGGAATTCCCATGCCGTTTTTATCAATTAACTTTTATGTGTATTGTCGGACCGGCAATTCATTAATAGCCGTGAGTAGTTTAAATGACTTTTTTCCTTTGAAATGTCATTTTGCTGTCAGACTGTTCTAAACACGGGAAACATGCGCCCCTTTGCAGGCATACTATAGACCCCCAACCCCCATTGTATGAAATTTAAAGGGATATTACACTTTTATTGTTTCACTTTAAGTATTATTAAAATCATTGCAACCGAAAAAACAGACGTTTTTAAAACTTTTTTTTGCATTGATCTATGTCCCCTGGGGCAGGACCCAGGTCCCCAAACACTTTTTTTATGACCATACCATGACTATAAGGCTTTAAAATTAGCACTTTTGATTTCTCCAATAGACTTTTAAAGGGTGTTCCGCGGCATTCAAATTTGCCGCGAACACCCCAAATTGTTCGCTGTACGGCGAACTTGCGAACAGCCGATGTTCGAGACGAACATGAGTTCGACTCGAACTCGAAGCTCATCCCTAGCCACCACTGTGCCTATCAAATGCAGTCACTGTACCCGTCAAATGCCTCCACTGTACCCATCAAATACACTGTGCCTGTCAAATGCCGCCACTGTGCCCATCAAATGCCGCCACTGTGCCTGTAAAATGTAGCCACTGTGCCTGTCAAATGCCACCACTGTGACCCCCACCCCTGCCTGCCTTCCTGCCCGCCAGTCTGCTGACTGCCCAGCACTTGCCGTATCTTGGTAGGGGATCAGGCAGCGGGTCAGGCTGCGAGCTGTGGGATGAGCAGTGGTGACGGCAGCGGCTCCTGTGTCCTCCATGTTTCTTGTCTTCCTTCTGCTAGGCGTCAAATCACAGCTTCGGGGTGCATGCAAGACTAACATGGAGGACGTCATCTGAGTGAGCTCCATCGAATCTCTGAGACCTCCGAGAAGCTACAAAAGCCACATACAGTGCCGGGGGTAGTCCTATTTGATCACTACACCCTTTGGCACCCCATGGGAAAAATCATCCAGCAGCAGCTGTACTATAAACCGCTATTTGGGCCATGCGCGGGGACGAATATGGACCGGATTATTACTAGGCCGCAATCCTCTGCTTCAAGTTCTCCATGGGACCCCTTCGTGCAATGGACCCGCTTCTGGGGACAGAGGAAGCCAAAAACCATCCGCCAGCTACCACCCAGATCCTGCCTTCCACTCTCCTCAACAAGAGGTTCTCACCCCAGCTATCCTGGATGCTAAGCTGCAGTTACTACTCCAGCAGATCACCCATACTGTTTCAGCAGAGGTGAGCAAGTTATCAGCAGAACTAAGAGGGGAAATAAATCAAATTGGGGAACCTACTAATGCCCTTGAATACAAACTTGACAAAATGATTAATTATGAGCAGGCTATTGAGGAGGAAAACCATAACCTTAGACATTTAGTGTCCCAGCTACCATTGCAGCAAGAGGATTTGGAAAATGGAGAGAAGGCAGAACTTGTGCTTCCGAGGTATCTCTGAAACAGTGGGGGACCCCGCTTTGTGCCCTTATCTCCTGGGTCTTTTTAACACCCATGCCCCCATGGTAGTGGATGTGGACTGGTGCCTTGACAGGGCCCACCGCTCTCTGGGCCCAAAACCTCCGGCTGGAGCTAGACCCAGAAATGTTATCGTGAGGTTTCACTATCACATCAGCAAAGAGTCACTAACCCTGGCCACACAAAAATAAATCTCAGCTTGTATACAAAGGGGCAAAATTACAGATCTTCAGTGACCTCTCTTCCATTACTCTTGCTAAGCGGAGAGATCTACGCCCAATCACATCTCACTTACAACACCATCAAGTCTCATATAACTGGGGATTTCCCATTCACCTCATTGTATCCAAAGATGGCATCCAACACAGTCTCCGTGACCTTCAAGAGGGAGAAGCTTTCATTAAAAGCCTCGGTCTCCCCCTTTACCTGAAGAAGACCTAATACCTCCTCATGTCCAGGCTCGTCCTTTTCCAACCACCCCTAGTCTTGTCTGGACCCCTGTGAAGAGCCGAACGAAGAAACAACATCCACACCTCAACGTCCACGAACCTCCAAGCAACCGCCTTTAATTCCCCCACATGGAACACTCAGGCTCACAATTGTTTCTGATCTCTCCATAGTCCAAGAGAAACACAGTTGCTCATTGCTCTGGACTAAAGGTTTATAAGTTACCCCGTATTTTACTTAATGTTTTCCCAACACATGGGGTATTATTGTTACAATCATTACCATCGTGTTGCTGTGTTCCTGTTTTTTTTTTCTCTCTCTGCTGTCTTTTTTTTTTATCAGGATCTCTCCTGTCTGACTTTTACAGCTACTGCCAAGTTCATCAGGAGAGTAGATGGATCCCCTCTTTCTCTCCTTGGAATCCCCTGATGGAAGTCCTCATGCGTCCCTACCTGGCCTCTGATGTTCAGGGCCCCCTGAGACATGTCTCAGGCATTCAAACACAGGTTTTCTTCTTTTTTTTCTGTTTGTTGTCGTGTGTTCATAATGGAAAAACAATAGCTGCGATAAAACTGATAAACCCACTGGTGATGAACCAATGTGGGACAAATTGAGTGAGAAATCGATATAAAGATAAAAATGAATTGTAATAATATATGTGATAAATTCAGGATAATAAATGACAACCCAAAAAAAAGAAGGAAAAAGATGAGTAAATATAAAAACTATAATAAAGGTGATAATGAAAATACAAAAAATCCAAATGTTCTATGAAGATGTTGTGATAATAAAGTGTAATCTTCCAACACCATTAAGTGCTGATCACCGTAAGAAATATACGCTTACCAGAAGGCAAGAAAAAAACACCCAGCCAGGGCCTTTGCTGTGGGAATCCGTGAAAGATAACTCAGAGGCATCGAACCGGGACTCAGTAAAGCCGACAACGTATGTTTTGTGATAAATTGACGTCGTCTGGGGCACCAGACGTCAATTTATGACGAAACGTACATCGAGCTGACAGGACGTGCTGACGTCATCTCGTTGGACTTTCTGAGCGTACGGGCGTTCGCAAGTTGGCCGGCTTTTCATGCTGTTTTTATCCTTGCTGATTGTAAGTGCAACTTTTATCTTTCATTAATAAAACATTTTTAATGGTAATACATTATGGGAAGCTCCCTTTTTGTATTTTTGGCCAACATCTGGTACCCATTCGAGAGTTTCCATACATACTAGTGGGTTGTCGGCTTTACTGAGTCCCGGTTTGATGCTGCTGAGTTATCCATAACTGATCCCCACAGCAAAGGCCTTGGCTGGGTGTTTAGCCTCAAGCTGTTTTTTGCTTGCCTTCTGGTAAGCGTGTATTTCTTATGGTGATCAGCACTTAATGGTGGTGGAAGATTACACTTTATTATCACAACATCTTCATAGAACATTTGTATTTTTTGTATTTTAATTATCACCTTTATTATATTTTTTTCATATTTACCCATCTTTTTCCTTCTTTTTTTGGGTTGTCATTTATTATTCTGAATTTATCACATATAATATTACAATTCATTTCTATCTTTATATCGATTTCTCACTCAATTTGTCCCACATTGGTTCATCACCAGTGGGTTTATCAATTTTTAGCGCAGCTATTTTTTCCATTTTGTATAAATGTATGTATCCCCTATATTAGTTGCTGCTACTCTTGTTTTTTATGTTTTTTTAAATTTTTACTTAGTTTAAGTGCGGTATTAGACTTTTTCTTTTCACATTTGTCATGTGTTCATGACTTTGCTTTTTTTTTTCATGTCCATGCTCAGATGCCAGCTCTGTAGGCTGATGCCGCAAATTTTTCTTATTTCATTTTTTTTCTTTATGCTGTTTTTCTCTCTACATGGTATATTTGTTATTGCTCAGGTACCGAGGGGCTAATTTGTTCATCTGTGATCCTACCCAACCTCATACCCATTTTTATGCCTTCTATGTTTTGTTTTTTCTAATGTTTTTTATTCTTACACAAGCATTTATGTACCACACATATGAAGTATGTAAAGGGTCTGGGCTCCATTCGGAAACATTGGGTGGCTCTGAAGGAGTTTAGATCCTTGGGAGCAGATGTGATAATGATCCAAGAGACACACTTTCATGCAGGCAGCTTACTCAAATTTGTCTCAAAATGTTTCCCCATCTCTTACCTTGCATCTGACTCCACAGGCAAGGCAGGAGTAGCAATCCTGATTAGGAAATCGTTACTATTAAGGTTAAAAACACCCACGCGGATCCTCATGGGATATTTCTCATCCTAGATTGTAATTATATGAACTATTATTACAAATTACTAATATGACCATTTCTTTATTTCTGCCCCACTCATCCCCTATGTTACTGAGTCTGACATATCCCCCATTACATGGTCCGACCATGCTCCCATCACGCTAGACCTTACGCTTTCCCAGACCCACACTAGGTCATGTCATTGGAGACGCAATGACCACCTTCTACAATATGAGGTCTCATGCACTAAATTGGCAACCGGCCTAAAAGAATTCTTCCAGCTTAATGTAGGGTCTGTACCTGATTTTTCTACACCGTGGGAGGCTCACAAGGCTGTTTTTCATGGTGAGTGCACAGCAGAGAGTTACCGTCTGAAAAAAGACAGAAATAGACTTTTGCAGTCCCTGATGGCCACTCTGGCGACTGCTGAACGGCAGCTGTTGTGCAATCCCACAGTGTTGATGCTACGTAAGGTTACCTCCCTTAGAGAACAAATCAAATTGGTACAGCTCGGAAGGGGAGCTAAATCCCTACTTTGGACAAAACAAACATTTTATGAGTATTCCAATAAGCCTCATAAGCTATTAGTCAACAAACTGCGCCGGCGTCCATTTAACTCATTCCCTGACTTTCTTGCCCAAGCTGATGGAACCAGAACCCATTGCCCCCAAGAGATGTCCAAAATTTTTGGTAAATTTTAACATAAACTGTACAATTGTTTAACTCCTGACAATAATTTTAATTTTGCCCAGGGAATTTTGAGGAGCTCGTCTCCAGCCTAAAGCTTCCTAAATTGTCCTCATCAGATCTAGCTAGCTTAAACACAGCCATAACTGCACAAGAACTCCTAACTATAATTAAAGATCTCCCGTTACATAAATCACCTGGTCCTGACGGATTACCCTACTTTTACTATAAAACCTTCCTTGATATACTGTGGGTCATTTACTATAGAGCTGCGGCGCTAATTGCCACTAATTAGCGCTAATTTGCGGCAATTTAGCGCTAATTAGCGCTAAACCGGTATTCACTATAGCGCTGGTGAGAAAATACTTCCAAAATCAAATTTACTATAGTTCCCTGAAACCAAATAGCGCCCAAACCCTTACTCTGCTTAAACCTGACATAGTGCACATGGAAATAATGTTTAGAACATGATATAATTGCCTAAATGGTACGGAAATATGCAGTATATTATTTAAATATAATCTGCTTTTAAACTGTGTGAAAAAGTGATTTCTACACTGAAATAACTCTAAAAGTCTGAGGTGAAAAATTCCCCATTTTGGACAACTAGGTGCCAACACAACTGAGCATGCTCAGACTTGAAAATAGCTCTCATTTTAACTCAAGTGTCCTTTTTACCCAGCGCTATAGTAAATACCAAAATGAGAGCTAATTAGAGAGCATTTTTTGGAAGTGAAAATCTGCTCTATTCTAGTCCAAATCAAATTTCAGTCATTGATTCTAATGGAACAATTGTAACTTTCACAAAAAAACCTTTTAATGCTGAGATGAAATGTATCTTTCTCTGAAATAAACTTTCCTTTGCAACATTGTTGCTTCTACTTAAAATATTTTGTTTTTAAGAATGCTAGAATGTGGAATGTTTTGATGTTTTGGTAAAATATATTTTTCTCTGTCACTTTCACTTGTAAGGGTCCTTTCACATGGGGCAGATCAGTGATGATCCGCCTTGTGAACATCCGCTTGCTCAGCAGGGATCGCTCTGCCGATCCCCGCTGAGCAGGAAAATGAAAGGTCCGTCGCTGCACAGTGTGCAGCGACGGACCTGTCAGAGCGCCGCTCTCCCCTATGGGGGATCGGATGATGACGGACCGTAGAGTCGGTCGTCACCTGATCCGAAAACGGATGGAAAAGTAGGTTTTTCCTCCGTTACACTTTTTCGGATTGGAGCGGGTTGGATTGGAGCGGGTCGGATGTCAGCGGACGTTCATCCACTGACATCCGCTATTCCATAGGGATACATGTATATCCGTTTTCATCCGAAAACAGAAGGATGAAAAACGGACATACGGATCGCCCGTGTGAAAGAGCCCTTACTCTCAATCTCACAACAATCTTTACCCAAACTCACACAGGTGTCTTTATAATCCACAAACAATACCATTGCTGATGCAAATTTAAAATCACAATTTTTTGTGCTTTTTATTATGTCCAAATGTTCATAATTTGAGCCAAAAAAATGTGATATGTGTACCAACATCAGAAATCAAAATGTAATTCCCAAAAATTTGAGGGTAATATTTTACTCTCACCCACAAAAAAAAACAAATATCACAGAATAAATCAAGAAAAATATCTCTTGAGTAATGTAATTCCATCACCTGTATGTCCAAAGAAATGCAGTATTTATGTGTAGTTATGTGTAGGAGGTTCTCACATGTGGAAGCTCCGTGGCTTAGAGGTTAGAACTTCTGCTTAGTATCCTTGAGCATCTGGGTTCAAATCCCAAATATGTTGCTTCATGTAGAGAAGTTGCCTCATCTCCCAGGTCCTATAACTATGTTTAAATGTAGTATTTATGTGTAGGAGCGTTCCACCACCACTGTAAATCTTTTCCAGATTCACTATTTAGCCAAAAGTATTGGGACACCTGCCTTTACACACACATGAGCTTTAAAGGCAGCCCAGTCTTAGTCCGTAGGGTAAAAATTAGATTTGGCCCACCCTTTGCAGCTAGAACAGCTTCTGGGAAGGCTGTCCACAAGGTTTAGTGTGTCTTTGGGAATGTTTGATCATTCTTCCTGAAGTACATTTGTGAGGCCAGGCACTGATGTTGGATGAGAAGGCCTGGCTCGCAGTCTCTGCTCTAATTCAGCCAAAGGGTGTTCTATCGGGTTGAGGCCAGGACTCTGTGCAGGCCAGTCAAGTTTCTCCACCCCAAACATGCTCATCCATGTCTTTATGGACCTTGCTTTGTGCACTGGTGTGCAGTCATGTTGGAACAGGAAGGGGCTTTCCCCAACTTGTTCCCACAAAGTTGGGAGCATGAAATTGTCCAAAATGTCTTAGTATGATGACGCCTTAAGAGTTCCCTTAACTGGAACTAAGAGGCCAAGCCCAACCCCTGAGAAACAACCCCACATCATAATCCCCCCTCCACCAAATAATTTGGACCAGTGCACAAAGCAAGGTCCATAAAGACATAGATGAGTGATTTTGGGGTGGAGGAACTTGACTGGCCTGGACAGAGTCCTGACCTCAACACAACAGAACACCTTGGGGATGAATTAGAGAGGAGACTGTAGGTCAGGCCTTCTCATCCAACATCAGTGCCTGACCTCACAAATGCACTTGGAAGAATGGTCAAACATTCCCATAGACACACTCCTAAACCTTGTGGACAGCCTTCCCAGAAGAGTTGAAGCTGTTATAGCTGCAAAGGGTGGGCCAAATGAGTTTTGAACCCAATACTAATACTGGGATGCCATTACAATGTGCGTTTAAAGGCAGGCATCCCAATACTTAGGCCAATATATTGTATATTGCTTGTGACAATGAGCATGGCTATGGACTTAGGGCTGGTTCACACCACAGAGATGCAGATAACATGTGTGAGGCTGCCTGGTGGCTAAGTGGGTAGCATTTCTGTCTAGCAGCACCTGGGATGTTGGTTCAATTCCCCAACATGCTAATGCTTGTGTTGACGTTTATATGTTCTCCCTGTGTGGGTTTCTCACCACAATCCAAAGTCATGCTGGCATTTTATTTGTCTCCTGTCGAAATAGGTTCTAATGTAAGAAAGTTAACTTTGGACTTTAGATTGGAAGCTCATTGCAGCCAGGGACTGATGTTAATGTTTATTAGCACTAATCATGCCCAGGGACCTGGACATTTCAAATTTTAGGGTTTACACTGCACGGGTACATTTGCTTAGAAAACTGTTGCTTTGTTTGTGGATGTGGATGCAAATGGACTTTGATCTTTGTCCTGTAGTTGGAGATTTGATGCACAAAGCCGAGGGTTAACACAGTTGCGAATAGTATTATGTGTTCCTGCCCATCAGGTGCAATCACTTTAGACATACATGAAGAGATAGGTTGAAAGATACTGGTGGGCGTGTACTTCTATTGGGTGTGTCAGTGTGCTAACAATACAACCTCTCTTATATAAAGGCCTGCAGTAGGGGGTTTGTTTGGCCTGAGGTCAGGTTTTTTGCTGTGATTTGTGGGGGAGAAGGAATGATATTGTGCATATTGACAAATGCCCAACTAGGGATATTTGATGAAATTCTTGTGCATTTTTTCAATCAAAAGTGGGTTTATGTGGCCATGCTGTCAATGTTGTGTGTGTATTGTTCTTGTCTGATCATGCAAACATCGTTTGGAAGCATCTGCTGACCTACTCTTTTTGATCTTGTTGTTTAATCGTGTACACTGAAATGCAGCTTCCAGCAGAACATGGTCACCATTGTATGTATGTGTGGATTGTGGGCTGGTGGTGGGTGTTTTGAATAAGTCTTTTTTTGTAATATTATGTTAAAATGCTTTGTAAGAATGACTGTTAAGTATGTTTCTATAATCTTGCAGATAAAAATTTGATGTGTTGCCCATTATACACTGAAATTAAAGCTGTGTCCACTCTAAGGTTTTGTCAAATTTTAGATTGTAAGCTCCTATGAGCGGGGCCCTTAAAATCCCATTGCTAAATGTAGCACCATATATCCTGTCCAATTTGTTTTGAAGCTAGTAAATGAATGTACCTTTTTTTTTCTGCTGGTAAAATAAAAGTACATTATTGAGCTTTGTTGTGGTCTTTTTTTTTCTTCTACTTTTCTTTCTTTTTAGTTTTTGGGGGTGGTGGTTTTGGGAAAGTATCTTTTATTTCAATATGTATTTGTGCACCAAAAAAATAATCTCTTTGCCCTGGTTCACATTGATGCTACTTTGAAATTGCGCTACTTCACTTGAAGTAGCACGATTTCAAAGTAGCAAGGTCAGTGTGATTTCAGGTGCTACTTGATAGACATCTGTGTGGCTTCATACACGCATGTCTATTGAAATCGCACTTGAAATCGGCAATAGTAGTGCAGGAACTACTTTAGCAAATTGGTGCGGCGCCACAAAATTGGTGTTGCATCGATTGAAACAGTGCCATTGCTGCCAATAGTCATGCGATTTGATCTCTCAAATCGCATGACAAATCGCTCCAATGTAAACCTAGGCTTCTGCACACCTGCAAGTAAATGATAAAGGTAGAATCTTTATAGATAACAGCTGTGGAGAATTGCAGGTAATGAATTCAGATGGTGGATAGGCAGTGTTGTATGTGTCAGCTTTAGTTTACATTGGTGCGATTTGACACGTCAAAGCGGTGACAATTGCACTGTTTTAATTGGTGCGGCTTTGGGGTGCAATTTGTATTGATATCAGTGCAGAAACCTGCACAGATGTCTCTGAAATCCCCCCTGCAGTCGGGACTGACATGCGGGAATGAAATTGTGTGATTTTCAGCTGAACAATTTCCTCCCTCTGTCAGTGTGAACCAGGGCTCAAACTGGGCCTTTTTGTTTTTGTCACTCACCTGCTGCTAACCCAGAGACACCATTTCTTATCGAACGCCTTTAAATATCATAAGTAGAAATACAAATGTGCATATCTGCAAATAAACAAAAATAATAAAATTCTAATTGTGGTTGCGATCAAATATTCGCAGCAGCGATCAAAAGAGTGTGGTTTTGCCTTACCCAGACCCAGAAATTTTGCCTGACCCAGAAATAAGTCATTGTAATCACCCGGAAGTTCCTGTGCTGGTCAGGATCTCCATCTAGGTGGACATGGCGAGGTCCCTCTTTAGCAAAGAGGAGGTGCTGCTCATTTTCCGGATAAGGGTATGATATGTACTTGTGCTTAATCAATGTGGGGGTGGATGTGGTAGTTAGATTTGGTGTGGGTGGGGTTCATTAATTTGTTTGGCATCCCCACACATTTGCTTCTGGCCCATGTGCACACATCACTTCCTGCATTTGTTCTGCTGATGTAAATGCAAGTATAAATGAGAGTTCCTTTCTATTAAAATATATATATGACTTGTTTCACAGTTGGGCGACTTTGGACCCCTGAGTTGCTTGACAAGTTGTACCCCATGATTCTCAATGATAACTATGGATGGGCCGAACATCCCCCCTGTTCGGTTCGCAGCAGAACATGCAAATAGACAAAAAATTTGTGCAAACACCGTTAAAGTCTATGGGACACGAACATTAATAATCAAAAGTGCTAATTTTAAAGGTTAATATGCAAGTTATTGTCATAAAAAGTGTTTGGGGACCCGAGTCCTGCCCCAGGGGACATGTATCAATGTAAAAAAAGTTTTAAAAATGGCTGTTTTTTTTGGGAGCAGTGATTTTAATAATGCTTAAAGTGAAACAATAAAAGTGTAATATTCCTTTAAATTTCGTACCTGGGGGGTGTCTATAGTATGCCTGTAAAGTGGCACGTGTTTCCTGTGTTTAGAACAGTCTGACAGCAAAATTACATTTCTAAAGGAAGAAAAAAGTCATTTAAAAGTGCTAGTGCCGGTGTTCTGCAGGGAAAGTTCCCCCGGCGGATAAAGACTCCCCTGTACTGCGCAGGTGCAGCGCTTATAGCGCAGTACGAGTGGCCGAAAATAGCTGAAGCTGAACACCTGTGAGTCAGCTGTACAGGGCGCCTGTAACAAGGCCCATCGTGGGCTCGCTTAGCTCACCACTCTTCGGGCACGGCCTCGCTTCGCTCACCACGCTTCGGGCATGGCCTCGCTTCCTTCTGCATATTTTTATTCTAACTCTATGTCCACTTGGATGGTGGGGCTCGAACCTGGACTCAAGGCAGAATGTAGTGCGCAGGCGCCGTGTAGAGCTGACGATCAGCTGTTCAACTTCGGAGACTTTCAGCGGCTCCGTAGTCATTCGTACTGTGCAAAGTACAGGGAGGTCCTTATCCGCCGGGGGAACTTTCTCGGCAAGACACTGGCTATTAATGAATTGTGGGTCCCGACAATACACATAAAAGTTCACTGATAAAAACGGCCCGGGATTCCCCCATAGTCCATTACCAGGCCCTTTGGGTCTGGTATGAATATTAAGGGGAACCGCAAACCAAAATTTAAAAAAAAAATGTGTGGGGGTCCCCCTAAATTCCATACCAGGCCCTTCAGGTCTGGTATGGTTATTAAGGGGAACCCTGGCCAAAATTAAAAAAAAATGGCATGGGGTCCCCCTCAAAATCTATACCAGACCCTTCAGGTCTGGTATGAATTTTAAGGGGAACCCCGTACCTAAATTTTTTTAAAAAATGGCGTAGGGTCCCCCCAAAAATCCATACTAGACCCTTATTCGAGCATGCAACCTGGCAGGCCGCAGAAAAAGAGGTGGGGACGAGAGAGCGCCCCCCCTCATGAACCGTACCAGGCCACATGCCCTCAACATTGGGAGGGTGCTTTGGGGCCGCTCCACATCCACCATGATGGAAGGCTCCCGCTCTGACGCTTCTTGTCTTCCCTTCTTCTTCTTGTCGGCCCGAGAAGAAGAAGGGAAGAAGACGCCGCGGAGGAAGATGCCGGAAGAGAACTCCGGAGCAAGAAGCAGAGGATCGGATAAAGAAGAAGTAGAAGATGGAGGAAGAAACCAAAGGAAGATAGTAGAAAGCAGATAGAAGAAAGAAGATAGAAGAAAGAAGGAGCATTTAAATAAAGGAATTGTAAAAAACTGTCTCTTGTCATTTTTAACATTTTTGACACTTATTTTTTGAAATGGTAGGGGTACTTTTGTACCCCCTTACCATTACACACAGGGGGGGCCAGGATCTGGGGGTGCCCTTGTTAAAGGGGGCTTCCAGATTCCGATAAGCCCTCGCCCGCAGACCCCCACAACCACCGGGCAAGGGTTGTGGGGATGAGGTCCTTGTCCCCATCAACATGGGCACAAGGTGCTTTGGTGGGCTACTCCAAAGCACCCTCCCAATGTTGAGGGCATGTGGCCTGGTACAGTTCAGGAGGGGGGCGCTCTCTCGCCCCCCTCTTTTCCTGTGGCCTGCCAGGTTGCGTGCTTGGATTAGGGTCTGGTATGGATTTTTGGGGGGACCCCACGCCATTTTTTTTAATTTTAGCGTGGGGTTCCCCTTAAAATCCATACCAGACCTGAAGGGTCTGGTATAGATTTTGAGGGGGACCCCACGCCATTTTTTTAAAAAACTTTGGCCGGGGTTCCCCTTAATATCCATACCAGACCTGAAGGGCCATTTTTTTTTTTTAATTTTTGTTCGGGGTTCCCCTGTGGGGAATTCCCATGCTGTTTTTATCAATGAACTTTTATGTGTATTGTCGGACCGGCAATTCATTAATAGCCGCGAGTTGCTGTCAGACTGTTCTAAACAAGGGAAACATGTGCATCTTTACAGGCATACTATAGACACCCCCAGGTACGAAATTTAAAGGAATATTACACTTTTATTGTTTCACTCTAAGCATTATTAAAATCACTGCTCCCAAAAAAAAGTCCCTTTTTTTAATTTTTTTTTGCATTGATACATGTCCCCTGGGGCAGGACCCGGGTCTCCAAACACTTTTTATGGCAAAGAACTTGCATATAAGCCTTCAGTGAGAACTTTGGATTTTACAGGTTCGAGCCCCATTGATTTCCACTATTCCAACATATGTGATCTAACAGGCATTATTGCTGGCGATAGCGCTGCTTTCCATTTGCATTAGCGCTGACTTTCTGAGAGTTGAAGTCTTTGGCCTTTTTTGAGAGTTATTTTTTGGTACTGCAGGAAAATTTTTTGGCGCTATAGTAAATGACCCCCAGTGTGTCCTTTCATTACTATTTACATTTCACTTCTTAATTTGTTGCTTTTCTCCTCTCAGTGATGCTCATTGTATCTATTCATTGACACTTGTTTTTAATTCCATCCCTCCCTCTGCTCATTAATGGAACACAGTGCTTGCTTGAGATGGTATATCCACGTAGTGTGTTATCTGTGTATAGGTAGAGATCTAGGGAACACACTAGTCTTTTTGTTATTTTTTTTCATCTCCCAATAAGTATTACCCATTGATTTTTATATTTTACCCTTTTTTGAAGTTTTTTGAAGTTTTGTTTAGTTTTTATACTATGTGTGTTTTTTCTTCTGATTTCAGCAATCCTGATATTTTTCAGTAACTTTTAAATACCCACATTATTACTATAAATCAGGCTTGATGAAGGGGAAGAAAGCCCAGAAAGCTCCATAGCGGAGTTTATCTGTGACCACTGCCTGCTTCTGATTACTGATTCTTTCACAGAACACCACTCTGTGTCTTCCTGGATCTCTCCTCAGACCTGTCATTATGCCCTGAGATGTGATGATCCCATGCTTCCAGTGCGGAGGCGTAATCCTTCTCTCTTATGTGTAAGGCAGGCCATAGATTATGTCATTTTCTTTCCTTCCATTGGTCAATGTTGATGGGGAAATCCTTCCCACAATGCTATTGTGTTCTGCTGGTGGGGAGTACGGGGAACCTTCCCTGTCGGCAGAACACAATGATTAGTGTTGCCAGCTGTAGCCAGCAGCACTAATCACTTGGGAGAAACCCAACAGACTGGTTGTGTACAACCAGGGTGCCAATACATGGATCAAAATTCAGCCAGTCCCTGCTGAACCAGGCAAATTTCAATCCATGTATGGTCTGCTTAAGTCGATATTTTATTTTGTATAATAAATATGGTTATTGCTGCTGACACCTCTCTGTACTCTGTCTCCTTTGTTTAACTGCTTATGTTTTCTGTACTCTGTATATTTTTCCTGAGCTCAGAGCGTTAATTACTTGTCCCCGCTGCTGTTGAGTTGTTGTTAGTGTAGAAAGTCACAATATCTGAGTAATGATATTTATCCAGCCTAGCCAATCACTGAGGAGTTTGTTGAGTGGTGGAGTTGAGGGAAGGTGATAAATATTGGGAACAAACCTTCCAGAGCGTTCTTTCTCCTCTAGGTCTTGCCCCATTGGAATGCAGCTCCCTGCAATAGTTTTCCACTAAAAAAAATTTTTCATAAAAGATTGGTCACTTTTTTGCCTTTACATACTTGCATAGTCAGGATAAAAAGACACACAAGACCATCCGACCAATGGATAAACTTTGTTTGGATTAGGAGATTGTAGGTGTTCAGCTGAGATATATCAATGATACATTGTTTTACTTTTATTTGGGGTGAATCATGGGGTGATATTCAGTCTTATTTGATTTTGATTATTTAATCCATTTAGGGATTTAAACATTTCACATGTTTAGCGAGCGGAGCCTGCGTACTGATGTCACATCACGGCTATTTCGAGATTGGGATGTTTGAATGCCTTTGAAGCTAGCACAAGCTGATTGTGCTTTACTTGTGAGTTTATTTATCACTTTTTTTATGCTATTAAAATATCTTGAATGGAGAGCACTAGATGTTGCCTTTTTCTTTGCATATAACATCTAACAGGCAAGACGATCGGGGTTCCACAGATCCCAAATAAGAAGCCTTGGCCATAGGAGGTTTTGCATCCATATCACACCAGTTGTTTTCATTATCCCCGGAGGGGAAAACTGCTAGTTTTACTCTTATATGAGGTGAGCAGCTTGTGAAACTGGTGGAGGAGAGCACATAATATTGTCTGCATTTGGGTGAATTGATCTAAGGTTGGATCCTCAGTCACCATTTATTTGCACAAACTTTGATTCACATTCAGTGGACTTATTTATATACACTATGAATGTATTCCTGTTTTATATGTTTTGAATCACTTAGTAGCGCAGCACTGTTTTTTGGTATATACCGTATTTATCGGCGTATAACACGCACTTTTTTCCCCTTAAAATCAGGGGAAAGTCGTGGGTGCGTGTTATACGCCGATCCCCGCTATCGCTATGTGAATGACGGCGATCGCCGCCGACATTTACATAGCGAGTAGTTTCAAATATGGCGCCGCGGACTTCGGAGGGACTCGGCAGTGCTGAACGAGCGCCGCCGAAATCAGAGCCGAGATACACATAGTCGGGTGTATTCGGCTCTTTCCGGCGCCGCTCACTGTCACGCCCAGTCCCGCCATTGGACCTGTGTTATGTCCATCATAGGGCGGGACTGGGCGGGACTGTGAGCGGCGCCGGAAAGAGTCGAGAACCCTCGGCTATGTGTATCTCGGCGGCGTTCGTTCACTTCCGCCGGCACCGAGTCTCTCCGAACTCCACGGCGCCATATTTAAAACTACTACCATGTGTATGGCGGCGGCGGGAGGAATGGACACTGGGGACAAGGCTGCACTGGGGACAAGGCTGCAGGGACAAGGCTGCACTGGGGACAAGGCTGCATTGATAAGGCTGCACTGGGGACAAGGCTGCATTGACAAGGCTGCACTGGGGACAAGGCTGCACTGGGGACAAGGCTGCATTGACAAGGCTGCACTGGGGCAAAGCTGCACTGACAAGGCTGCACTGGCACTGAAAAGGCTGCAATGACACTAACAAGGCTGCAGATGAACACTGATGAGGCTGCATTGATGGCCATTTTAATGTAAGTTTCTTTTCCTTAAACTTCCATCCTAAAAGCTTTTTTCCTTAAAATTCTCTCCTAAACTTGGGGTGCGTGTTATACGCCGGCGCGTGTTATACGCCGATAAATACGGTATTTCAATTGCAATATACAAGCAAAAAAAAATTAAAGCCTAGAGATACACTCATTACTCATCCCAATGGTGGTCCTGCTGTCACTGGGACAGGAAGTGAGGTGAAATCTCCCCAATGGGACAGCAATGAGAACTGAGCAGAAGTGTTTATTCTTTTAGAGTTTGATTTTTCCCCATGACTATCCTAACACACAGCCCTGTGTAAGTTTTGCAGGTGGACTAAAATTTGTTTGTTGGTCATTATGTTATTTTATATTTAAATTCAAACTATTCACACAGACAGGACACACATCTGACAGTTAATAATTGTCTTTATTATAAGCAGAGTAATGATACATAATATCAAATACATGAATATATAACTAAATAATGTACAAGAGAGCTGAGCCATTTTAAAAGTACCTATAATAACTTTGAGAATGCAAACAGGGGGATGGAAAGCCTTCCCATACCTCAGATATCTTCTAGAGTTCCCAGAATCCCCAAAACTTAGAGCCATGGACATCCGTGGAGGGTGGGAACTTTGAGGGAGGAACTTTTTATGGACAATGAATTATATTTAATCTTAGTTATTTTCCAATAGCATGTTATACTATATTTCCAAAACTATTGGGACACCCCAATACAGGCTTCTGTATTCTGTGACTTCTGTGATTGGCTCCCACAGCTGTCACATGATCGGGAGCCCATCCCACTGACTCCTGATCTGGAGCCTTGACTGAGGGCTGTTGGTGACAACTCAGTCAGTGTTCTCGGAGTGCATAGTAATTGTAGTCTCAGCAAAAACCTCATACCACCAGGGCGGACATGTGCCCTATATGCTGTAAGTAGCCAGCTGCTCTGTCATTGTGGGACATTTTGTAACAGCAACTGCAGTGAGCTTGTTTCCCTCTAGTGTTCAGCCTGGTCATTGTGCCATCATTACATGAATGCAGAGAGAGAGAGAGAGAGAGAGACCGCTACTGAAAGCAGGGGATTGTGGGATATTTGGTCCAGAGAGGCAGGATTTACATTGGAGCCAATGCTGTTGTAGACTACAAGTTCCAGCTGGCTAGGAGAGAGAGGGATGCTGGGCGAGGACATAAATAGTCCAGTCTTGGGAAGAGCTCTTCTTTTTGGGAGCATGGCCTTCAACTGCTAGCAGGGACCCGGTCACTTTGGGGAACATGAGTGGGTGATACGGCCTTGACAGCTTGAGGAGATTCCAGCAAGTAAGCATTACACCTGAAGGCAGATCTCCCATCACCAGCCTCCTGGCAGCCAAATGACATTCGGGGGTCACTATCATCGTCACCGTTACAGACCCAGCTGAATCTCAGTGTCGTGTGGTGCAGGGCCAGGCACCATCCACTGGTTGCAGATTCTTCAAGAGCCTGCTCCAGGACATCCTATTTCCTTGAGGCTTGGTATCATCAGGATTGGTGAGCAGGCAGAAGCCCACTTTGTGTACACCCCACAAAGACACTGCATGCAGACACCTTTGTCCTATCTCTCTACATAAAGACTTTGAAAAGGAAACACACTATCCTTTATTTCTTGTCGTCATTGCACAGCAATTCCTCTGGGCCCTTGTTGAGCTAACTGAAGACTACACTACAAGAACTTCACCACTTTCTCTCCCCCTCCCCACTTAAAGGACTCTATGCATAACATCTGCGCACATTAAGGGGAACTCTACTCAGATATTGATTATTGCATTTCTTACAAATTGTGTTATAATTGTGCCACAAACTTTCTGGGCCTGTGGCATCAAGATTTTAAGGGAGCGGGCTGACACAGAAAAAAGGTAATCTCTTCCCTTTTATACCTGGGGTCATAGGTTCCTTCAGGACCTATTGGTTACTATTGTTTGACTTATTGTGATTTCCTTTGCATTGCATACCCTTTGTATACTTACTAAGACCAAAGTTTAACACTGAAAGATATCTGTGTAAGCAATTCTTGTTCTTATCTGCCTTAAAAAATCTTAAGTAAAATACTTGTTTACTTTGCTACAGTCAGGTGTCTGTGTAATTGCAATTATCAATTTGAATTATGTCTGAACCCAGGGTGTCAGAGATGTCGGGTGGCTTGCAAGGTCAGGGCAACCTTTGAGGTCAGTCATCTTCCAACCTTGCTTTGTGCACTGGTCCAAATCATTTGGTGGAGGGGGGATTATGGTGTGTGGTTGTTTTTCAGGGGTTGGGCTTGGCCCCTTAGTTCCAGTGAAGGGAACTCTTAAGGTGTCAGCATAACAAGACATTTTGGACAATTTCATGATCCCAACTTTGTGGGAAAAGTTTGGGGATGACCCCTTCCTGTTCTAACATGACTGTGCACAAAGCAAGGTCCATAAAGACATGAATGAGCGAGTTTGGGGTGGAGGAACTTGACTGGCCTGCACAGAGTCCTGACCTCAACCTGATAGAACATCTTTGGGCTGAATTAGAGAGGAGACTGCGAGCCAGACCTTCTCGTCCAACATCAGTGCCTTCCCAGAAGAGTTGGAGCTGTTATAGCTGCAAAGGGTGGGCCACTGGGATGCCATTAAAAGTGCGTGTAAAGGCAGGTGTCCCAATACTTTTGGTAATATAGTGTATATATGTTATGCAGTCAACAAGAGGTTAAAAAGTTTGCAGGAGATCAGCAGCACTGACATGCAACAAAGGATAAAACATTAAAAAAGCATTTTATTGAAAAAAAAAACGGATTTAGCAAACTAAACGTCATTCAATTTGGGTTTACATCTACTTTTATAAGACAAGAGACTATGAAGCTGCCTACAAGCTGGAATATATATCCAGTACTAAGCTTATTGATTTTAAAGCGGTAGTAAACTCTCATACTTCTACCCGAAAATACACGGAACAAAGTTCATTAACGTGGGGTTCCACCCTAAAAAACAAAAATACCTGAAAAATTCTAAAAAAAAAAACAAAAAAAATTTGGATATTTTTTTTTTTTACTTACCTCTAAATGCCTGTTGCTAGGTGGTCCCTCGTAGTCTGCCTCTTCCTGTGCCTGGGCTGGTGACATCACTCCCTCCCTCCTGTCAATCATCTGGGACCCATTACAGGTCCCAGGTGATTGAGCGGCCAATCACGGGGCGCGGCACCACTTGCGCATGCGCAGTGGGTGCCAGGCTGTGAAGCCACAGCCCGGCGCCCACAGTTGAAATGCTGGCGCCGACGAGCGGAGGGGGAGACGAGCGGGGCTTCGGGGACAGGTAAGTGTCCAATTAAAAGTCAGCAGCTGCAGTATTTGTAGCTGCTGACTTTTATTTATTTTTTTTAATGGACCCCCTGGGTGGAACTCCTCTTTAAGTTACTTTAAATCAAAGCGCCACATAGGGAAAATCTATGAAGGCTTCTTACTAATAAAAATATTGTATTTCATAAGCTCTTCTTCCTTTGTGGGCACCGCTATGCTGACTTCTGACTTCTGTGTCCAATACTGTTCGTTCTTCCGCCCTTACTCCCTTTCCATGCCCCAAATCTTGCGCGTGCGCTGTATTTATCAAGCCAAGCGATCGCTGCCGGTTTAAGGCTCAGCTTGTGAATTATAAACGGTCTCGCGGGATCTCTGAGCTGACGTCCGGCAAAGGAAATGACGTAGCCCCGGTATGTAAGCGCTATTTTCCGGCAAGAAGAGCCTGTCGGAAAAATGGGACTAACTACGCATGTGCCGATTACGTCATTGATTAGAAAAGGACAGATTACATAGAAAGGGATAAGGAAGGAAGCGATTTACACATTACAAGTTCACTAGGTATGAAAGCTTGATATGGTGGAAATAGCACACGGTATAATACCACTTTAAGTACATTGTGCTAAATAATTGTACTTATATTAAATAATGAGTGAAAAATAAACAATCCAGGTGTCCAATAAAGTGGATCTGAATGTAATAAGAACAAGCCAAGAAAGGGCATATGAAAGAATCTGAATTCCTCCTAGGTTGTTATAAGTCAATACACAAAGATTACTGCCCAGGTCATCACTTCTTAATATAACACAAGGTTCAAGATGGTGAGAGCTGGGAGTTAAGCCTCGTACACACAATCGCGCAAAAGATAAAAACCGCAGAGGTGATCAAATACCACCAAAAGAAAGCTCTATTTCTGGGAAAAAAAGGGCATCAATTTTGTTTGGGTGCAGCGTCACACGACCGCGCAATTGTCAGTTAAAGCGACACAGTGCCGAATCGCAAAAAATGACCTGGTCATTCAGCAGCCAAATCTTCCGGGGCTGAAGTGGTTAAAATACGTTTGCAATAACTCCATCAGTATCGCCAGCAAAGCAGCTTCATTATTATCCCATTAAAGAAGAAGAGAATTGTGTGCTGCATTTCGACATTTCATAATTTGCCACGTCCCGAATGTTAATTCTCCATTACTAACGCTAGTTTATAAGACCGACCGCTTCTGGCTCGTCCTTGCTTCTGAGCATGTGTGTTTGTACTTTGGACTTTTGTCCAATGGACTTGTGTACACACGATCGGAAAATCTGACAACAGACATTTGTCTGCGGAAAATTTTAAAGCCTGCGATCCAACATTTGTCTGAGGAAAATCCGACAACAATTGTCCGATGGAGCGTGCAAACGGTCAGATTTTCCGCCAACAGCCTGTCATCACACATTTCCCATGCGAAAATCCGATGGTGTGTACGAGGCTTAAGAGTGAGGTGTGCATTGAGGAGAGCAGGGAAAGGAGACATGTAAGGTGATTATAAGACAAAACTTCATTAGACAAAATAATGTCATTTATAAGGCTTCCAGCCAGTTACATGTTTGTATGCATTATGTAATACTTAAACTTTAAAAAGAGGTCCACTATACTATCAGTCACCCACACCCTCAAAAAATAAAAAATAAACTTTGAGAAAATACAAAGACCATACAAAAAATGTAAATACAGTGCCTTGAAAAAGTATTCATACCCCTTGAAATCTTCCACATTTTATCATGTTACAACCAAAAACGTAAATGTATTTTATTGGTATTTTATGTGATAGACCAACACAAAGTGGCACATAATTGTGACGTGGAAGTGACTGTACAGTTGAATGAATAGGAAGCGCTGTGAGGCTTCCTGCTCATTCACAAACTGAAGCATAGTAAGCATAGTTTACTATGCTTCAGTGATGAATGGACACAGGAGTGATTGGTACTGATCACTCACTGTGTTAATTCAGGAAAGGAAGGGGCCAGTAAAAAAAATATTTATAAGCCCCTTCCCCTGCTATCCATTCTGAAAAATCCCCCTGTGTGCCCACAGCAGCTGCCGGTGGGAAAGGAGGGGATCCGGCACCACTGTGTGGGGAAAGGGGCACACAGGGTGTCCCAGACAGCAGATGGAGGGGGCACATGTGCTAGAACCAATCTCAGCTGGAGGGAGGGAGTGGAGGAGAAGCTGCCAGTGCTGCAGGAGGAGGCAGAAGGGGATCAGTGTCTGCAATAAGACAGTACAGCCGGCCCTCCTGCTCAGCAGGTGCCCAGTCCCCCCTTTTGAACTGATGGGACCCGGGCCCAGTACAGGAGGGCTGGCTGTACTACCTTATCAGTGCCCCTTAAACTCACTTTGCCCTCTTTGCACAGCGATGGAGCTGTCATAGACAGCTCACAGTCTCTAGCAATGATCAGGTGCTGGAGGGATGAGCTTCTGATCATGTAACCACTGTGACAGCCAATGACAGTGGTCACGTAATTGGGCAGTTCTTTCTGGGTGTATAGACCCAGTTAAAGAGATGCCAGGGCTGGGCAGAAAGGGGTTAAAATAAATCATTCACTCTTAGTGAGCTGAGCACAATGAGTCCTCAAGGGTGGCAGCTCTATGTGTACTGGAGGGCGATCATTTTTCTTCCACCACATCAAGCTGTAGATGTATCTCTGACACTGGGAGGATGCAAAATAATATATAAGAGGATCCAGACAACAGTTTATACTACTGATACTGGAAGAGATGATGTAGGGAACATACAGAGAGAGATCATAATTATAATACTTCATCTTCTTGTAGTGAATTAAATAGAGGGCATTGGTGGGGCCAAAACAAAAGACAAAGACACTCAGTACAATCACGGATAGACGGATAGCTCGGGATCTCTTATGTGTGCGATTGAATGTTGATCTGCTGAGACTGCGGATGATTCCGATGTAACAGAAAGTTAAAATGAATAATGGTAAGAAATTAAAAAGTGAGAACACAGTGGAGAAGTAATCATAACTAAAAGTGAAATAATTCCCTAAATGCTGACTTTCATGACACATTGTTATGTCATTGCCCATATTCCAGGTTTGTTCTCTCATGAGAAGAGGCACAGTGCTGGACAATGAGATGACCCAGATGACACCACACACCAGCCAGGCTCGCTTCACTGTGCGCCAGGGGAGAGACCGCACCGGGTAGACTATGGCCAGGAAACGGTCCACGCTGATACTTGTCATGAGCAGGATGGAGCAGTACATGTTACAGTAAAATGCTGCTGTAACAAAGCGGCACATTTCTTCTCCAAAGATCCATTTAGATCCCAAGAATCTGTAGACAATATAAAAAGGAAGGACGCAAACAAGGAGGAGATCTGCAGTGGTGAGGTTAAGCATGTAGACCATTGCTGGCTTCCTGACCTTCATCTTCACCAGAAACATGATGATCACCATGATATTGAGAGGAAGAGCCACGAGGAACACAGCAGTATAGATGGATGGGACAAGAATGGCAACACTCCAATGTCTTAAAATACACAGGACTTCATAATCCATATCTGGAAAGTAAACACCCAGTATTAGTATTAATACACTAAATTTGATACATTTAACTTTTTGTTAAAGCAGAACTGTGGTTGAAAAAATAGAAAATGAATAGCTCATATAAGGTAAAATTAAGAAAAAACAAACAAAAAAAAAACAACAATCACTCTGAACCAGAGCCCTCCTTCCTCTATATAGCTGTATATACTAGCTGTATATACAGGGCTTTTTTCTGTCGGAATATGGCAAAACAAAGTTCTGCCACCTCCGGCGCTGGCCCTTTGCTGGTTGCTCAGAAGCCTGGCTTCTATGGTTACAAGGGACAGCACTCTCCCAGTGGCACACACAGAACCCTCCCCATCCTGTACTTTCCTATGACAGCAGACTACGGTGTGGGGGATGTGCACAGCCACTCTAGTCTTTAGCGTGTTGGCAACACTTTCATAGCTTCAAGCAGGCTTGTTAAGAGTTTATACATTAAGGCCCGGTTCACACGGGGGCAACACAACTTACAGCGCGACTTAGCAAGGCGACTTCAGCGCAACTTTGAGTGACTTAAAGTCTCCTCCAGGACAGGCGACTTTGCCTGTGGCCAACCAGAGCTAATCAGCTCTTGTGACATCATTCTTGTTCCTGTTCTCTTCCTGGTTCCCTGTTCCTGTGTTCTGTGACCATAATGTTCACTTTGCGTTATTTAATGACAGCTGTGGTAACTGCTGGTGTGGCAGTATTGATGAAAGAAGAAGAGGAAGCGAAGAATGAGGATGAGAAGAAGACGTCGCTACTGGATCCATCCTATTATTGCTAATAAAGATAGCAGAGGCCAGTTCTGGGCCATGTATGAGAATTTGCGTGTTTTTGAGGACAAGTTTTTCAACTATACCCAGATGTGGATCGCAAGGCAAGTACATATGCTATATGTGGATCTACACATATGAACTAGCCTATTTTTCATATATATTTTTTTTTAATAAGTATCTTTTGCTACATAAAGTCTTTTTCAGCCCCAAATTTTAGATATATATTTTGTATCATTGACCCTAGAGAATAAAATGGCAAATGTTGCTATTTAGCTGAATTGGTTGTTATCTACCTAATGCCGACCATCCACTCTAATCAATGTTACTGGGGTGGTGGGTTGAACTTGCATGCATTACCCCGGCAGAACCCCTTCAATTAGAGGCCTCATATTTGCATATGGTAGGCTTAAAGCGGTAATGTGTATGTGTATCTACAAATGGCTGATATTTCTTATTTTCAATATAGTAAATTAGCTTTTTTATTCATTTTACAGTTTCAATGAATTGCTTTGTCTGGTTTACATTCATCTGGAGCGACAGAATCATATAGCAGGTGTATCTCACCTACTGAAATACTGATTATTACACTAAGGTAAACTATCTATTTTTTGATGCACATTAGTATTATATTTGCAACTAGGGATGAGCTGAACACCCCCCTGTTCAGTTCGCACCAGAACATGCGAACAGGAAAAAAGTTCGCTCAAACACGCGAACACTGTTAAAGTCTATGGGACACGAACATGAATAATCAAAAGTGCTAATTTTAAAGGCTTATATGCAAGTTATTGTCATAAAAAGTATTTGGGGACCTGGGTCCTGCCCCAGGGGACATGGATCAATGCAAAAAAAAGTTTAAAAACGGCCTTTTTTTCAGGAGCAGTGATTTTAATAATGCTTAAAGTCACACAATAAAAGTGTAATATCCCTTTAAATTTCGTAGCTGGGGCGTGTCTATAGTATGCCTGTAAAGGGGCTCATGTTTCCCGTGTTTAGAACAGTCTGACAGCAAAATGACATTTCGAAGGAAAAATTACATTTAAAACTACCCGCAGCTATTGCATTGCCGACAATACACATAGAAGTTCATTGATAAAAACGGCATGGGAATTCAACATAGGGAGACCCCGAACCAAAATTAAAAAAAAAAAATAACGTGGGGTTCCCCCTAAATTCCATACCAAAGGGTCTGGTATGGATTTTAAGGGGAACCCCGCGCCAAAAAAAAAAAAAAAAAAACGGCGTGGGGTCCCCCCAAAAATACATACCAGACCCTTATCCGAGCACGCAACCTGGCAGGCCGCAGGAAAAGAGGGGGGACAAGGGTGCGGCCCCCCCTCCTGAACCGTACCAGGCCACATGCCTTCAACATTGGGAGGTTGCTTTGGGGTAGCCCCCCCAAAACACCTTGTCCCCATGTTGATGAGGACAAGGGCCTCATCCCCACAACCCTGGCCGGTGGTTGTGGGGGTCTGCTGGCAGGGGGTTTATTGGAATCTGGAAGCCCCCTTTAACAAGGGGACCCCCAGATCCCGCCCCCCCCCTGTGTGAAATGGTAAGGCGGTACTTACCCCTACCATTTCACTAAAAAAGTGTCAAAAATGTTAAAAATGACAAGAGACAGTTTTTGACAATTCCTTTATTTAAATGCTTCTTCTTTCTTCCTTCATCTTCTTCTGGTTCTTCTGGCTCTTCTGGTTCCTCCTCCGGCGTTCTCGTCCAGCATCTCCTCCGCGGCGTCTTCTATCTTCTTCTCCTCGGGCCACTCCGCACCCATGGCATGGGGGGGAGGCTCCCGCTCTTCTCTTCATCTTCTTCTTCATCCTCTTCTCTTCTTCCTTCTTCTCTTCTTCATTTTCTTCTCCGGGCCTCTCCACATCCATGCTGGCATGGAGAGAGGCTCCCGCTGTGTGACGGAGTCTCCTCGTCTGACGGTTCTTAAATAACGGGGGGCGGGGCCACCTGGTGACCCCGCCCCCCTCTGACGCACGGTGACTTGACGGGACTTCCCTGTGACGTCACGGGGAATGCCACAGGGAAGTCCCGTCATGTCCCGTGCGTCAGAGGGGGCGGGGTCACCGGGTGGCCCCGCCCCCGTTATTTAAGAACCGTCAGATGAGGAGACACCGTCACACAGCTGGAGCCTCCCTCCATGCCAGCATGGGTGCGGAGCGGCCCGGAGAAGAAAATGAAGAAGAGAAGAAGAGAAGAAGAGAAGAAGATGAAGAGAAGAGCGGGAGCCTCCCGCCATGCCATGGGTGCGGAGCGGCCCGGGGAGAAGAAGATAGAAGACGCCGCGGAGGAGATGCTGGACGAGAACGCCGGAGGAAGAACCAGAAGAGCCAGAAGAAGATGAAGGAAGAAGGAAGAAAGAAGAAGCATTTAAATAAAGGAATTGTCAAAAAATTTCTCTTGTCATTTTTAACATTTTTGACAGTTTTTATTGAAATGGTAGGGGTAAGTACCCCCTTACCATTTCACACAGGGTGGGGGCCGGGATCTGGGGGTTCCCTTGTTAAAGGGGGCTTCCAGATTTCGATAAGCCCCCCGCCCGCAGACCCCCAAAACCACCGGCCAGGGTTGTGGGGATGAGGCCCCTGTCCTCATCAACATGGGGACAAGGTGTCTTGGGGGCTACTCCAAAGCACCCTCCCAATGTTGAGGGCATGTGGCCTGGTACGGTTCAGGAGGTGGGGCGCACTCTCATCCCCCCCTCTTTTCCTGCAGCCTGCCAGGTTGCGTGCTCGGATAAGGGTCTGGTGTGGATTTTTGGGGGGACCCCACGCCGTTTTTTTTTTTTTTGGCGCGGGGTTCCCCTTAAAATCCATACCAGACCTAAAGGGCCTGGTATGGAATTTAGGGGGAACCCCACGTCATTTTTTTTTTTTTAATTTTGGTTTGGGGTTTCCCTGTGTTGAATTCCCATGCCGTTTTTATCAATGAACTTCTATGTGTATTGTCGGCAATGCAATAGCCGCGGGTAGTTTTAAATGTAATTTTTCCTTCGAAATGTCATTTTGCTGTCAGACTGTTCTAAACACGGGAAACATGCGCCCCTTTACAGGCATACTATAGACACCCCCCAGCTACGAAATTTAAAGGGATATTACACTTTTATTGTGTAACTTTAAGCATTATTAAAATCACTGCTCCTGAAAAAACGGCTGTTTTTTAAAACTTTTTTTTGCATTGATCCATGTCCCCTGGGGCAGGACCCGGGTCCCCAAACACTTTTTATGACAATAACTTGCATATAAGCCTTTAAAATTAGCACTTTTGATTTCTCCCATAGACTTTTAAAGGGTGTTCTGCGGCATTCGAATTTGCCACGAACATCCCAAATTGTTCGCTGTTCGGCGAACTTGCGAACAGCCAATGTTCGAGTCGAACATGAGTTCGACTCGAACTCGAAGCTCATCCCTATTTGAGCTCATTTGTCTGGGCTTCTCCAACGGGTCACATGAGTGCAATTCTTTTGCACTCCTGCACCCCCCTTTTCAGTGGAGAGTGATCAAAAGTCCGCTTTGTGCAGATGTCACCAAGATCAGTTGAGGCAGAGCATCATCCTCACTTCCGAAGTTCTTTATCCACCAGCTGCCTGGACTGATGGCAGTGCCAGCCACTCAGCAAGCTGCTCTCCGCCCCTCCACATCTCAGCGCTCCAATGAGCGTGGAGGAGCAGAGCAGGAGAGCAGCTGACTGGCAGTCAGAAGCTCTTAGCTCAGGGAGGGTAGAGAACCGAGCCATCAACAATGTTTGTTGACTCAGTTCTGTGTGAAGAAGCGGCAGTGGACAGATGCAGCATCGGTGTAATGCTACATCCACCTAGGTAAGTATGATTATTCCAAAAAAAAACATACCGTTGAATAAATATTGCAAAATTTAGCACACAACATCCATTAATTTTTGAATAACAAAATTTTTTTATTATAGTGTGTGTATATATATATATATATATATATATATATATATATATATATATATATATATATATATATATATATATATATATATAATTTCCTCCTTCACGGTCCCCCCCTGTGACTTCACCATTAATATCAACAACACAACCATTGGTCCCTCCACACATGCCAGGGTGCTGGGTGTAATCCTTGACTCTGACCTCTCCTTCAGCCCCCACATCCAATCACTAGTTAAACCCTGCCACCTTAACCTCCGCAAAAAAAAAAATTCCAGAATACGACCCTTCCTGACTAATGACACCACAAAACAACTTATTCACTCCTTGATTATTTCCTGCCTTGACTACTGCAACTCTCTCCTTAATGGCCTACCCTTAAGCAGGCTATCCCCCCTTCAGTTTATTATAAATTTTGCTGCTAGACTATTACACCTCACTAACCAATCCATGACTGCTGCTCCTCTCTGCCAATCCCTTCACTGGCTTCCCTTACCCCACTGCGTAAAATTCTAAATGCTAACCATAACCTACAAGGCAATTCACAACATTGCCCCCATCTACATCACCAACCTTATCTGCAGATATCGCCCAAATCGACCCCTCTGCTCCTCCCAGGACCTCCTGCTCTCTAGCTCCCTTGTTACCTCCCCCCATGCTCACCTTCAGGACTTCTCCAGAGACTCTCCCATCCTTTGGAACTCCCTGTCCCAGTATGTCCGATCAGCCGATACCCTGTCCACCTTTAGGAGATCCCTGAAAACTCATTTATTCAGGGAAGCCTATCCCACACCCACCTAACAACTGTCCCCAAGCCACCCCCATCAAATCATTCTCTGCAGCTATTACCTTTTGTACCACCACCCCCTCCCTTTAGAATGTAAGCTCTACGAGCAGGGCCCTCCTGTACCTTTTGTATTGAACTGTACTGTAATTGTGTTGTCCCCCTTATACATTGTAATGCGCTGCATAAACTGTTGGCGCTTTATAAATCGTGAATAATAATAATAATATCTAATATACATAATTAAAACAGAAACTTTTTTTTAATTTACAATTGTTCGTAAACTGGTTCGTAGCCGGAGGTTGCAAAGCTGGTGGAAGGCCTTAGGGACGGTGTTGGTGGGAAATTGTTGGAATGCTGACTGAATGGTTGGTACCCTGGTGCGCCAATTGTTGATGGAATTGGGGATGGAGACGGATAGGGGATTGGTGGATGGGCAGGATTCATGGCATTGTCATACTTATCAGAGTATGGATGGAAGCGAGGGGGATAGTAGGGGTGGGTTCTGGGTGGTGGAGGGTTAGGGTATGTATAGTAGGGACCAGATGGTGGTGGTGGTCCAAACATGGTTGAGGTGGGAATTGATGGCTCATTGCGCATACTGGCTTCAAGGAGGTCCATCACTGCCTTCTTGATATCATGCTTGCTCTCCTGGGGAACTTTTTGAAGCATTCCTGCGACCATTAGACCAAAGCCATGATCTTCTGACTGTAGATCTTCTAATTTTTGGTTCATTCGTTCTACAAGGTCCACAAATCTGTCCATATTATGACTGTGCCTTCCCCTTGGTGGTCTGCTACTACTGAGTTGGATAGGCTGAGCCGGCTGCTGTATATTTGATGAAGCCTCTCCTTGGTTGCTCTCCTGTGCTGATTCAGAATATTCCAGTAGAGAATGATCCAGCGACAGCGACCCTCATGCTTCTTGGGATGCTGCTTCTTGTGTTGCAGCTTCTTGCGATTCCTCCTGCCCTTCATCACGCACTTCCCAACTGGACTGCATTAAACATATAATACAGTTAAGGCACCCCCTTCTTTATAGAATCGTATAGTATCACTTTACAAATGTGAAAGATTATGAAAGTTATCTCACTCGCTCAGATCCATGAAAGGCCTCAGAAACTCCAGTTCGTCTGCGTGTACGCAGGGTACCACCCTTTTTGTTGCAGATCCACTCCTGGCATCATTAATTTTTCGGAGGTACCGCTTGAAGCAGTCACGCAATCCCTTCCATCTATTTTGTAATATGGATACTGCAAAACATAAATAGAAACATAATGAATAATGTATTTTGTTTTTCACATACCTGGCAACCGGTCATTCCCTAACTAGCCTACAATATGAGTTCATGGTGGGCAGGTCGACAATCAGCTACATCATCAAAGAAACCTGTCAAATCTTATGGGATGTGCTTAACACCATAGTTATGAAGAGGCCTACACCAGAAAATTGGCGGGATATTGCAAAACTATTTTGGAGTCGGTGCAATTTCCCCAATTGCATTGGAGCTATAGATGGGAAGCATGTGCGTGTTATAAAGCCTGTTGGTAGCGGAAGTATGTACTTCAATTACGGTACAAAAAATATTGCTCTTTTGTACTGCTGGCCGTGGCCAATGCAAACTACTGCTTCACCTATATAGACATAAGATCCTACGGTAGTAGCTGCGATTCACGGATTTTTGCTAATTCCTCCTTTGGTGAAAGGCTACGGGATAATTGGTTAGATATTCCTGAGAACTGTCCTCTTCCTGGCAGAACTGAACCCCCAATACCCTATGTGTTCATCGCAGATGAGGCTTTTGCATGGGGAGAACGCCTAACAAGGCCTTACTCCAATGGGAATCTGACTACTCCTAAGAAAGTCTTTAACTATCGACTAACAAGGGCAAGAAGGGTGGTTGAATGCAGTTTTGGAATTCTTGCCAATAAATGATGTTTGTTACATACGCCTATTGCATTAAACATTGAAAATGCAGTTACTGCTGTTAAAGTAGCTTGCGTGCTGCACAATTATGTCCGGATATGCGACGGGTACCATTTCGAGGATTCCCTTATGCATGACATGGAAAGTGCACACCTTATTGCTACAAGGGATCCCGCGATGGTGCCACTGTTCAAGAGCAATTTGCTTCGTACTTCTGGTGAATTAGAATGGCAAATGGACGCCATTTCCTAACTGCACTGATTACTTCCTTAAATATATATTTTGCTGCTGTTGCTTTATCTGTAAAGTTTTAGAGCCTGCAGTTTATTTAGTTTCTAATTTTGTCATGCTATGTTATACTGTCGTTAATGTTTTAAATACTATTTTTTGGTTACATTTTACATAAACTGTGATAATAAAGCAATCATTATTTTGGCTGATATTGATCATTCATTATCTACATTTATTAACAATAGAAGTATACATCAGTGAAAGACTGCACCAGGGTTTTCCATAGGCCCCTTTCACACACGGGGCGGTGGGGCCGTCGGCGGTAAAACAGCTCTATTTTTAGCGGCGCTTTACCGTCATTTTAGCGGCGGTACTCAACCACTAGCGGGGCCAATAGTGCCTGCAAACCGCCCCAGTGTGAAAGGGGCTTTACTCTGGTCCTCCAGTTGTTCCAGAACTACAATTCCCATCATGCCTAGTCAACTATGTCAGTGCCTGAATTGCACAACACATGGATAACAGACATACATTAAATAAAAGGTTAAACTTACATTTGTCACTACGTTCGGTCGTCATCAATGTGTCCCAATTCTTGATAGTCAGTCAACAGATCTCCAGCCAGGCACTGTCCCTCTTATATTGATCCTTGTAGTTCAGATCAGTCTTGTCATAGATACAGGGACGCTGCTTCACAAGTCTTATTAAGGACTCATTTTCAACTGACTCTCTGTGATAGACTTCCCTGTGGGCTCTGGTCGACATTGTGTATACAGGTTGTTTACTAGTATACACAGAGATTATCCAGGAAGTACTCTGTGGGAAGGACGGGGCTGCCTGCAGTGGGGAGTACCTGGGTAAAATCTTTTCTTCTTCCTGTTAAGTCACTTCACTATAGACCACGATCCGACTTGTAGGCGACTTCCATTGAAATCTATGGGTACAAGTCGCCTAGAAGTTGCCTTGAAGTAGTACAGGAACCTTTTCTAAAGTCAGAGCGACTTCAGTAGCGTACATTAAGACGGCTCTCATTACCTTGAATGCAATTTCTGATGTCAAGCGACTTGGGGCAATTTGAGATCTGACAAGTCGCGGTAGTGTGAACCGAGCCTAATATTTGTTATACAAAAGCAATAGAAATGTAAGAATTTGGGGTTATGTTGTTATCTATGTGGCAAACTCCAGAACCCTGCACTCTGTACATGGCAAACTCCAGAACATTGCACTCTGTACGTGGCAAACTCCAGAACACTGCACGCTGTGAACAGCACATTCATGATCTCTGCACTCTGTATATAGCACTCTCCTGAACTCTGCACTCTGTACATAACTCACTCCTAAACCCTGAACTATATACATAGCACACTCCTGAACCCTGAACTATATACATAGCACACTCCTGAATCTTTCACTCTATACATAGCACTCTTCTGAACCCTGCACTGTGTACATAGCACACTTCTGAACACTGCACACTGTACATGGCAAATCTCTAAACTCTGTATTCTGTACATGGCACGCTCTTGAACCCTGCACACTGTATGTCCTACACTCCTTACTTCTGTACATAGTGCTCTCTTTACTGTGCTCACTCTGTGTAGCACACTCTTTAACGCTCCTTAACTGTGCACACTCTACATCCTTAACTCTGTCCATAGCGCACTCCTGAAACCTGAAATCTGTGTGTAGGAAACTCCAGAACCCTGCACTAGGGATGAGCCGAACACCCCCCGGTTCGGTTCGCACCAGAACCCGCGAACGGACCGCAAGTTCGCACGAACGTTAGAACCCCATTGACATCTATGGGACTCGAACGTTCGAAATCAAAAGTGCTCATTTTAAAGGCTAATTTGCATGGTATTGTCCTAAAAAGGGTTTGGGGACCCGGGTCCTACCCCAGGGGACATGTATCAATGCAAAAAAAACTTTTAAAAACGGCCGTTTTTTCGGGAGCAGTGATTTTAATGATGCTTAAAGTAAAAAAAAAAAAAGTGAAATATTCCTTTAAATATCGTACCTGGGGGGTGTCTATAGTATGCCTGTAAAGTGACGCATGTTTCCCATGTTTAGAACAGTCCCTGCACCAAATGTCATTTTTAAAGGAAAAAATCTCATTTAAAACTGCTTGCGGGTTTAATGTCATGTTGGGTCATGGCAATATGGATGAAAATCAGTGAGACAAACGGTGGATCAAGGAGGGTTGCCATTACCAGGCCCTTTGGGTCTTGTATGGATATTAAGGGGAACCCCGCACCCAAATTAAAATAAGGAAAGGTCCCTATATACTCTGAACAGCAGTATACAGGCGGTGCAAACAAGACAGGGACTGTAGGTTTGTTGTTAAGTAGAATCTGTTTGTAATTTTGAACATTTTTAACTTGTTTAGCTCCAGCCAAAAAATCTTTTCTAAGCTTTTTGGAAAACATAGGGAAGGGTTATCACCCCTGTGACATTTGTTTTGCGTCTTTCCTCCTCTTCAGAAGATTTCACCTCACTTTTTTGTCCCAATGAAAAATGTTTTTTGAAAATTTGGGTTTTTTTGTGGAACAAGGATTGGAAAGCATCAGTGGAAAGGAGAAATTGTTCTCCCATATTAACTCTCACAGGAGAGAATTTCCCTTCCTAGGGGTAGATTTCATCTCAGTTCCTGTTGTCTCCTTCCGTTTGCAAGTAGGAGTCGTTTGTAAGTTAGATGTTTGAAAGTAGGGTCCTGCCCTATATACTCAGCAGAAATTTGGGCCTTAGGTGTTGCTGTGGCCACAACACTGTAAGCCCTCACAGGGCCCTGCTGTGAAATATTAGATCAAGAATTGTAATTACATGCCCCTGTTGAACAGGAGCTGAAAAATTAGGCCTTAGGCACTGGTGCTGGTGCCACAACACTGCAACCCCTCACAGACACTCTAGTTGGAACGCAGGAACGAGCCCTGCTGCAAAGTATTGCATCAAAAATTGTAGTTACACGCCCCTGTTAGACAGGGGCAGAAAAATTGGCCTTAGGCACTGGTGCTGGTGCCACAACACTGCAACCCCTCACAGACACTCTAGTTGGAATGCAGGAACGAGCCCTGCTGCAAAGTATTACATCAAAAATTGTAATTACACGCCCCTGTTAAACAGGGGCTGAAAAATTGTGCCTTAGGCACTGGTGGTGGCGCCCAGAACCAAAAATGTTCTTACAAGCTATCAGCGTGATGATTGAGGAGGAAGTGGATAATTACTCAGGGATAGTCACTCAGCATTAGCATAGGCAGTCTTTGAAGGGATCTGAGATTTCAAAAAAAATTATTCGGTTACATCTGCATCAGGTGCTTGGTAGCTGGTGGTGATCCAAGACTGATTCATTTTTATGAAGGTCAGCCGATCGACCGAGTCGGTGGACAGACGCACCCTGTGATCGGTTACCACGCCTCCAGCAGCACTGAATGTGCGTTCCGAAAGAACGCTGGATGCAGGACAGGCCAGTAGCTCAATTGCATACTGTGCAAGCTCTGGCCAGTGATTCATCCTCAAGACCCAGTAACCCAGAGGATTTTCGGTGGGAAAGGTGTCCAAGTCAGATCTTGCCCCTAGGTATTCCTGCACCATAAAACAGACGCTGGCGATGGTTGCTGGAACCGATCATACCTTGGGGCTGCGGACCAAAAAATTGTCTGAACGCATCGGTCAGACGGCCACCTTCTCCACCGCTCCTTCTTTGACTGACCGAAGCCTCAGCAACACGTTGTCCAGAAACAGGAGTTTGTAACCTCCCAGTCTCTGGGAACGCGTTGCACAGACCTTTCTGCAAGGCCTCCCGAAGATGTTTCATCCTCTGCTCCCTCTGCGATGGCAAGATAAGGTCCGCAACCTTACCCTTGTAACGTGGATCAAGGAGGGTTGCCAGCCAGTATTGGTCCTTCTCCTTGATACCACGAATACGAGGATCCTTACGCAGGCTTTGCAGGATCAGGGAGGCCATGCAGCGTAGGTTTGCTGAGGCATTCGGTCCGGAGTCCTCTGGGTCACTAAGGACAACAACGTCCGCAGCCACCTCCTCCCAGCCACGTACAAGTCCATGTGTTCCTTGGGACTGATCCCTTAAAGACTGCTGATGCTGAGTGCCAGGCTCCACCTCCATACTGACACAATCTTCCTCCTCCTCCTCCTCCTCCTCCTCGTCCTCTTCCTGTGTGATCGGCGGGCACGCAGGAACACTGTCTGGATAAAGGGGGCCTTGAGAGCTAAGGAAGTCCTCCTCTTCCTGCCTCTGTTCTGCCTCAAGTGCCCTGTCCATTATTCCACGCAGCGTGTGCTCCAACAGGTGGACAAGGGGGACAGTGTCACTGATGCATGCACTGTCAGTGCTCACCATCCTCGTGGCCTCCTCGAATGGTGACAGGACAGTGCATGCATCCCTGATCATGGCCCACTGGCGTGGGGAAAAAAAACCAAGGTCCCCTGACCCTGTCCTGGTGCCATAGTCGCACAGGTACTCATTGATGGCCCTCTGCTGCGTGTGCAGCCGCTGCAGCATGGCCAACGTCGAGTTCCACCTGGTGGGCATGTCACAGATTAGGCGGTTCTTGGGCAGGTTAAACTCCTTTTGGAGGTCCGTCAGCCGAGCACTGGCATTATATGACCGGCGGAAATGCACAGAGACTTTCCTGGCCTGCCTCAGGACATCCTGTAAGCCCGGGTACCTGCCCAAGAACCGCTGCACCACCAAGTTAAGGACGTGAGCCAAACAGGGCACATGGGTCAGTTGTCCCTGTCGGAGGGCAGAGAGGAGGTTGGTGCCATTGTCGCAAACCACCATTCCTGCCTTAAGTTGGCGTGGCGTCAACCACCTCTGAACCTGCCCCTGCAGAGCTGACAGAACCTCTGCCCCAGTGTGGCTCCTGTCCCCCAAGCACACCAGCTCAAGCACTGCATGGCATCTTTTGGCCTGCGTACTGGCGTAGCCCCTTGAACGCCTACGGAGCACCGCTGGTTCAGAGGAAGAGGCCATGGAGGAAGAAGAAGAGGAGGGGGTGGAGGAGAGAGGTGTGTCACAATCAGCATTTTGGAGGCGTGGTGGCGGAACAACCTCCAACACTACTGCACCTTGTCCTGCATCCTTCCCAGCTGCCAGCAGAGTCACCCAATGCGCCGTGAAACTTAAGTAACGTCCCTGTCCATGCCTGCTGGACCATGAGTCAGCGGTAATATGCACCTTACCGCTGACCGCCCTGTCCAGCGAGGCATGGACATTGCCTTCCACATGCCGGTAGAGAGCCGGAATCGCCTTTCGTGAGAAAAAGTGGCGTTTGGGTACCTGCCACTGAGGAACCGCACATTCCACAAACTCACGGAAGGGGGCAGAGTCTACCAACTGAAAAGGCAGCAGTTGAAGTGCTAGCAATTTTGCCAAGCTAGCATTCAACCGCTGGGCATGTGGATGGCTGGGAGCAAACTTCTTTCGGCGGTGCAGCAGCTGGGGCAGGGAAATTTGCCTGGTACAATCTGACGTCGGTGTACCAAAAGCAGATTGCCCACAAGTACTTGGCTGTGACACACCTAATTCTACACCTTCATTCCTCTCACTGCAGGTCTCAGAGAGGACTGAAGGTCTAGTGGGGTTGGAAATCTCAGCTGATGAGGAGCAAGGAGAGATCCTCTTTGTTCTTTGGTGTGGGTCTTTTAGATACGCTTGCCAACGAACTGCATGGCAGGTCAACATATGTCTGGTCAAGCATGTGGTACCCAAGCGGGAGATGTTTTGGCCACGCGAGATACGCTTGAGACATATGTTGCAAATAGCAGCGGTGCGATCTGATGCACTCGTCTCAAAAAAGGCCCACACCAAAGAACTTTTTGAATAACGCGCAGAGACTGCAGCGCCCTGCACATGTGGAGCTTTGGGGTGTGATGCAGTCAATGTGCTGCCCTTAGGCTGGCCCCTGGAGGGCATCCTGCCTAGTTGGTGATGTGCCACCTCCTCCTCCTCCTCCTCCTCCTCCTCTCTCCTATCAGGCACCCACGTTGAGTCAGTGACCTCATCATCCCCTCCCTCCTCATCACTGGAGCAAACCTGGCAGTATGCTGCAGCAGGGGGAGCATGACTGCCAGATTGCTGTCCTTCTTGGGCACCCCCTCTGTCCGTGCTCATGTTACTGCCTTCATCGAGCTCAGTATCATCATCAGAGCCTTCCAAACGCTGGGCATCCTCCTGGAGCATGTACCCAACACTGTGGTCAAACAGTTCGAGGGAATCCTCATGAGGACATGGTGGAGCTAGGGAAGGAGTCACTGATGACATTGAGCTGAGGGAAGAGGCCGCTGCTTTGCCAGACAAAGCACCCTGGGCATGGGTGAGAGAGGATGAGGAGGATGAGGACGGCTTGGTCATCCACTCGACCAAGTCTTCCGCATGTTGCGGCTCAACACGGCCAGCTGCCGAAAAAAAGGCCAAGCGTGTCCCATGGCCACGTGCTGATGAGGATGCACCGTCTCCACGACCAGCACTAGACACAGAGCCTGCTTGCCCTCTCTTATTGGCTTGTGACTGTCTGCCTCTCCTTCTTGGCCTTCCAGACATACTAATGGCCTGTAGCTGCACTAAGCTGGGATAGAACACCTGTAATTTTCTTCAGGTAGCTTTATATACTGTAACCAGACAAGCCTGCCTGTCAGTAGGAAGATAACAGGAACGGATCTAGCTGAACACTGTGAGCAGGACACACTGTACTAAATGTAAATAGTCTAGCTGCCTGACCGTGGTACTAATAGGATCAAATAGAACACCTGTAATTTTCTTAAGGTAGCTTTATATACTGTAACCAGACAAGCCTGCCTGTCAGTAGGAAGATAACAGGAACGGATCTAGCTGAACACTGTGAGCAGGACACACTGTACTAAATGTAAATAGTCTAGCTGCCTGACCGTGGTACTAATAGGATCAAAAAGAACACCTGTAATTTTCTTAAGGTAGCTTTATATACTGTAACCAGACAAGCCTGCCTGTCAGTAGGAAGATAACAGGAACGGATCTAGCTGAACACTGTGAGCAGGACGCACTGTACTAAATGTAAATAGTCTAGCTGCCTGACCGTGGTACTAATAGGATCAAAAAGAACACCTGTAATTTTCTTAAGGTAGCTTTATATACTGTAACCAGACAAGCCTGCCTGTCAGTAGGAAGATAACAGGAACGGATCTAGCTGAACACTGTGAGCAGGACACACTGTACTAAATGTAAATAGTCTAGCTGCCTGACCGTGGTACTAATAGGATCAAATAGAACACCTGTAATTTTCTTCAGGTAGCTTTATATACTGTAACCAGACAAGCCTGCCTGTCAGTAGGAAGATAACAGGAACGGATCTAGCTGAACACTGTGAGCAGGACACACTGTACTAAATGTAAATAGTCTAGCTGCCTGACCGTGGTACTAATAGGATCAAATAGAACACCTGTAATTTTCTTAAGGTAGCTTTATATACTGTAACCAGACAAGCCTGCCTGTCAGTAGGAAGATAACAGGAACGGATCTAGCTGAACACTGTGAGCAGGACGCACTGCACTAAATGTAAATAGTCTAGCTGCCTGACCGTGGTACTAATAGGATCAAATAGAACACCTGTAATTTTCTTCAGGTAGCTTTATATACTGTAACCAGACAAGCCTGCCTGTCAGTAGGAAGATAACAGGAACGGATCTAGCTGAACACTGTGAGCAGGACGTACTGCACTAAATGTATATAGCAGGAACGGATCTAGCTGAACACTGTGAGCAGGACGCACTGCACTGAATGTAAATAGCAGGAACGGATCTAGCTGAACACTGTGAGCAGGACGCACTGCACTAAATGTAAATACCAGGAACGGATCTAGCTGAACACTGTGAGCAGGACGCACTGCACTGAATGTAAATAGCAGGAACGGATCTAGCTGAACACTGTGAGCAGGACGCACTGCACTAAATGTAAATAGTCTAGCTGCCTGACCGTGGTACTAATAGGATCAAATAGAACACCTGTAATTTTCTTCAGGTAGCTTTATATACTGTAACCAGACAAGCCTGCCTGTCAGTAGGAAGATAACAGGAACGGATCTAGCTGAACACTGTGAGCAGGACGTACTGCACTAAATGTATATAGCAGGAACGGATCTAGCTGAACACTGTGAGCAGGACGCACTGCACTGAATGTAAATAGCAGGAACGGATCTAGCTGAACACTGTGAGCAGGACGCACTGCACTGAATGTAAATAGCAGGAACGGATCTAGCTGAACACTGTGAGCAGGACGCACTGCACTAAATGTAAATACCAGGAACGGATCTAGCTGAACACTGTGAGCAGGACGCACTGCACTGAATGTAAATAGCAGGAACGGATCTAGCTGAACACTGTGAGCAGGACGCACTGCATTAAATGTAAATAGTCTAGATAGAAGATAACAGGAACGGATCTAGCTAAACTGAATACAGTGTATATATATATATGCAACACCTGGGATGCATATATATACACAATACACTGTAAGTGCAGCTAACTGACTGACTGTTCTGCCTAATCTATCTAACTCAAATCAAATGACACTGTCTCTCTCTCTCTCTATCTCTCAGCACACCGGAACACACACTACACAGGGCCGCCGTGCAGGCGGCCTTATATAGTGTGGGGTGTGTACTAAATCCCCTGAGCCATAATTGGCCAAAGCCACCCTGGCTTTGGCCAATTACAGCTCTCTCTACTGACGGCGCTGTGATTGGCCAAGCATGCGGGTCATAGTGCATGCTTGGCCAATAATCAGCCAGCAATGCACTGCGATGCCGCAGTAAATTATGGGCCGTGACGCGCCACACGAATTTGGCGCGAACGGCCCATATCGTTCGCAATTCGGCAAACGACCGAACAGCCGATGTTCGAGTCGAACATGGGTTCGACTCGAACACGAAGCTCATCCCTACCCTGCACTTTTTGGGTAGTGTACTCCTGAACTCTGCACTCTGTACATAGCACTCTCCTAAACACTGCACTCTATATGTTGCAAACTTCTGAAAATTGCATTCTGTATGTAGCACACTCCTGAAATCTGCACACTTTGCATAACGCACTCTTAAACCCTGCTCTCTGTATGTAGAGTACTCCTGAAATGGTCATTATGCACATAGAGCACTCTTGAACCCTGAACATTGTATTTAAGACACTCTTGAATTCTACACTTTGTACCTAGCACACTCCTGAACCATGCATTATTTACATAGGACACCCCTAAAATCTGCACTTTGTACAAAGCACAATCTTGAACTAAAGGGCACCAGAAAAAATTACGCTTAAAGCTGAACCCGGGCATAAACTTCTTTGCATAGTTTTATTGCTGCTATCCTACCTTTCTAGAATATGTAGTCCATCTTCTGGTTGTCTCTGTAGTTTCTGAGAAACAGCATGTGCATTTTTTAAATAATGGGGCTCCTTTCCCGTGGCTCCCTGTTTGCAAGACTAGCAGCTGCTATGCCTTATATTCAGTGGCGGCTGGTGCTTAAAATTTTTTGGGGGGCACAAACAAACTGAAAAATACTAAACCCCCTTGTCAATTGCATCCTCACTGTGCCCTTCAAATGCAGCCACTGTGCCCATCAAATGTAGCCACTGTGCCCGTCATATGCAGCCACTTGTGCCTGTTAAATGCAGCCACTAGGGATGAGCCGAACACCCCCCTGTTCGGTTCGCACCAGAACATGCGAACAGGAAAAAAGTTTGTTCGAACACGCGAACACCGTTAAAATCTATGGGACACGAACATGAATAATCAAAAGTGCTAATTTTAAAGACTATAATGCAAGTTATTGTCATAAAAAGTGTTTGGGGACCTGGGTCCTGCCCCAGGGGACATGGATGCAAAAAAAAGTTTTAAAAACGGCCTTTTTTTCAGGAGCAGTGATTTTAATAATGCTTAAAGTCAAACAATAAAAGTGTAATATCCCTTTAAATTTCGCACCTGGGGGGTGTCTATAATATGCCTGTAAAGGGGCGCATGTTTCCTGTGTTTAGAACAGTCTGACAGCAAAATGACATTTTGAAGGAAAAAACCCATTTAATACTACCCGCGGCTATTTCATTGCTGACACTACACATAGAAGTTCATTGATAAAAACGGCATGGGAATTCCCCAAAGGGGAACCCCGAACCAAAATTTAAAAAAAAAATGACGGAGTCCCCCTAAATTCCATACCAGGCCCTTCAGGTCTGGTATGGATATTAAGGGGAACCCCGGCCAAAATTAAAAAACAAAAATGACGTGGGGTTCCCCTTAAATTCCATACCAGACCCTTCAGGTCTGGTATGGATTTTAAGGGGAACCCCGCGCCCCAAAAAAAAACGGCATGGGGTCCCCCCAAAAATCCATACCAGACCCTTATCCGACCACGCAACCTGGCAGGCCACAGGAAAAGAGGGGGGGACGAGAGTGCGCCCCCCCTCCTGAACCATACCAGGCCACATGCCCTCAACATTGGGAGGGTGCTTTGGGGTAGCCCCCCAAAACACCTTGTCCCATGTTGATGAGGACAAGGGCCTCATCCCCACAACCCTGGCCGGTGGTTGTGGGGGTCTGCGGGCGGGGGGGCTTATCGGAATCTGGAAGCCCCCTTTAACAAGGGGACCCCCAGATCCCGCCCCCCCTGTGTGAAATGGTAAGGGGGTATTTACCCCTACCATTTCACTAAAAAACTGTCAAAAATGTTAAAAATGACAAGAGACAGTTTTTGACAATTCCTTTATTTAAATGCTTCTTCTTTCTTCTATCTTCCTTCATCTTCTGGTTCTTCTGGTTCTTCTGGCTCTTCTGGTTCTTCCTCCGGCGTTCTCGTCCAGCATCTCCTCCGCGGCGTCTTCTATCTTCTTCTCCTCGGGCCGCTCCGCACCCATGGCATGGGGGGAGGCTCCCGCTCTTCTCTTCTTCGTTTCTTCTCTTCTTCATTTTCTTCTCCGGGCCGCTCCGCACTCATGCTGGCATGGAGGGAGGCTCCCACTGTGTGACGGCGCTCCTCGTCTGACAGTTCTTAACTAACGGGGTGCAGGGCCACCCGTTGACCCCGCCACCCGGTGACCCCGCCCCCCTCTGACGCATGGTGACTTGACGGGACTTCCCTGTGATGTCACGGGGAATGCCACAGGGAAGTCCCGTCATGTCCCGTGCGTCAGAGGCGTCAGGCCACCCGGTGACCCCG